>BQNB010003328.1:0-115843 GCA_026074375.1 Tanacetum coccineum
TTTCAACACCAACAGTAGTAACTTTTGTACCAGCAGCACTAACTTAACAGCAGTAACTTCAAGAAGGCTTTTAATCCCAAAAAATGAATACCTAAACTTAACCACCTTATAACTCCAATACAGTAATTTAAATGGTCGGTCTTTGGTACTTCCATATTTCAGCCAATCACATAACCATTTGCTCCCCCTTCATATGTGCATCGATTAATCAAAAGAGTTTAGCACATATATGGGTTAGCGTACACTTGAGATCTTAAAAATCACATTATTAGCCATATATTTTAATCACATTTTCTCCCCTTATCAAAAATGTTAAATCTTTTAATATTTTGGATATTAATTGATAAAATATATGCATTCGGGGAGAAGATGTCCAATTATTAACAAGCCGATTATTGGAACATATTAATGCTCCCCCTCAAATTATGAGGGAATTATATGGTGTTTGAGTACGTTAATTTGAAATTTTTTGAATTTACTAAGAAATTCTTGAAAATTCATACTCAAACACTATATATGCCTAATTATAGTCTACACTATTTATTCACATATTCACAAGTTTTATTATATACGAGAAATTGACCTGAAATGAGTTGAGACAAAATATGACAAAGTCATATTGTCCTTTCCAGTAGCCTGAGATCATTCCCGTATTCCCTTCCACCAACGAACTTCTCTAGATTCCGCATCAACCTCCTCTGATAAAGCTGCTTGTCTATATCCTGAACCATAACCCGAGCCCTTTTCTTGTCTAAGTTACTCCATTTCCTCATTGGCAGGTATTCCATTCTTATTCCCGCATCAATGTCGTGAAGAGCAGTCTAAACATCATTGAGCGTGCCATCACTGAACTTGTGGAGTTCATCAGCGCGCATCAATCTTTTTCTCTTGAACTGATCCATGTATATTATTCCATGAGGGTCTAAGTATGAAGTGTATGCGGTTTTGTTCCTAAGATTCGATCTGTATGTGTCGGGTTTAGTGAGGTTGAGCTTCTTTTGGTAACTTTCGACACCTAATTGAAGATCTTCCACCCGCCTTTGAATGACAATACGTCTGGTGTACATACGTAATGCCACATTCAAATCATACCGTTCGTCAATTGTGAGATTGGTCAGCTTTTGTTGAACGAGTAGAAGTAACATGTCCTCAATGTCTTGTAGGCGTAGTCTTTTAAAATCACCTTTTTTAAACGTATATAGCTTCTGATCATCTCGACGAACTTCAATCTCTTCCAGGTGACCGTAGTCATACATCTTCATGATTTTAAGTCTGGTTACCGCAATGATTCTTCTTCTGGAATAAACATCTTTGGACGAAGTCAGGTTACTTGCATATCCGTAAAATCTTTGGCGTTTGGGACCCTAGTGTGAAGTGCCCAAGTAAGCATGTTGATCATATTTCAACTGCATGGGACTCCACAATTCAGGAACCAAGTCTTCGATCCATTTGAGCTCATAAGTAGCAGATAGATTGGTTCTAGCTAAGATTAGAACTCGACATTTAGCTTTGTGTTGTAAATCGGTGTAAGCAACGTTGTGTACAGTTTTCTCCGCCATAAGGGAGCTTGTTGACATAGTGAAGAAAACTCTCGAGTTAGGTGCTCGGGGAGTGGAGTAGGGCGAAGAGGTGCTTCGTTACCGAACCACTATAAATCCTCGCGTTGTGGTTTGATTGTTCTTACTCTTATCTCTTGTCTTGCATTATTTTCTCATACTATCTTATTAATTGTTTAGATAAGTATATTGTTTATATTGTGCAAGTGTTGAATTCACATAAAGTCGAATCTAGAATTTTTACAAACACTTTAAAACCTTAAATTAAAAAGCGGTTAAACTTTCTCCCCCCTTCTAGTTTTCCACATAGTCTACACTATTTATTTACATATTCACAAGATTATTATATACGAGGTTTGACCTGAATGATGAGAACAACATATGATAAATCATATGGTCCTTTCCAGCACCCGTAGGTCTCCCCCGTAAGGTCTTCCACCAACAAACTTTTCTAAGCTTCTCATTAATCTTCTATCTTTGAGCTTCTTATCGATAGCATTGATCATCACACGAGCTCTTTACCTGTCTGGTTTACTCCATTTTCTCTTTCGTAAGTACTCCAATCCCTAGGGCAATATCATTAAGAGTAGTACGAACATGGTTGAGTGTGCCATCACTGAACTTGTGAAGTTCATCGACGATTTCTGTTTATTTCATCTTCATAGATAATGCCTTGGATATCAGGGTAAGCAGTGTAGGGAGTCATTCTTCTGAGATTTGAATGGTATGTGTCTGGCTTTTTGAGGTTGATCTTCTTCTGGTAGCTTTCGACTCCCAATTGTAGATCTTCCACACGTTCTTGAATGACAATACGTCTAGTGAACATTCGTAAAGCTACATTCAGTGCATACCGTTCTTCTAAGTTTAGGTTGGTCAGCTTGTCTTGAACAAGGAGAAGTAACATATCTTCAATGTCTTGTCGACGAAGTCTTTTGAAGTCGCCTTCTCTAAATTTGTATAGCTGATCGTCCTGTCTTCGAACAATAATCTCTTCCAGATGACTATAGCCAAACCACTTCATGATCTTGAGGCTGGTTACTGCAATAATCCTGTGTCTGGAGTAGACATCTTTTGATGTTTCCATGTTGGAAGCATATCCGTAGAATTTCTGACGTTTTGGACCCCAGTGATAAGTTCCCCAGTAAGCATGCTTGTCGTAGACAACTTTTACCGGACTCCATATTCTAGAAACCTTGTCTTCAATCCATTTAACTTGACCATAATCAGCAGCCTTTGTCTTGGTGATGGAAGTGGTGTATTTTTTACTTGAGCTCCCTTCTTTCAGATATTCGAGATCGTTGTTGATGAAGTGATCCAAGGGGATAACTTGACGACCATGTTCATTCAGAATTAACGGTAGGGGCTTGCTGAGATCATGGGGATATGGCTTCCCTTCAGGATTGTGCCAGTCTAATCGATCATTGGTAGCTTTAAAGACTTCTTCCAAGTGGTACTCTAGTTCCACTACACTCTTGCACGTGCCTTTAATAGATGGTAGGTTGGGCCGGTCAACACTTCTTGAGTCAGATTATCAATTTTGAGCCGGTGCATTATGAAGGCAGAGAAGTCGATAGGAGTAGCCAAAAACTCATTAAACAAAGATTGAGTGCCTGCAGCTTGAGCCATTTGTGTGATCCAAGGTTGAGGTGGTCGGTTGTCAACAGTCTTTGTTTTGTGCCATTCACGATCAGGAGTTGGAGGTCTTGAAGGATTCCTATGCCATACATCCTCATTCAGTGCCTCTCTTACAGGAGATACATCTTCATTTCCTGTGTTGAACTCTTGATGTGGTTGATCTTCTAAATCAGCAACCTTTTGATCATGCTCCTCTGCATGAGCAAACTTTCTTAAGGATTTTGATTGAGATTTGGATGCACTTTTTGAAGAACTTGTGGACTTAGACTCCTTATTTTTTGGTTCTTTCGATGACTCAGCTTCTTTGCCTGATCTCCTTCTCTTCGACCCTCGGTTTGATCCAGCGGAGGGGTCTTCATCCTTGTCTTGATCATCTCGTCCTCTTTTCAGTGTGACAACATCACCATATGAGGTAATGATGTCTTTGTCAGTGTTGTACGATTCGACCAATGCATTGTAGAGATTCTTCTGAGTGTCTGATCTGTCTATCGATTTATTGGTCTCCATTTTGTCAATGAGAATCTTCTTCAGTTCGAATTCTGACAGTGAAGCTGCTACTGCGTAAGACGTCTGAGGTTGATTGGTTGATCTAACCAACACTTCAGCTCCCAGAGATTCTGTTACGTACTTCTCAATCTTTGGCATGATCTTGGAGACTTGAGCTTGAACCTGCTCCTTGATTATTGCCTTCATGGTTGAGTCTACCTGATTAAGAAATTCTTGATTCTCAGCTTGAGCTTCTTCTCTGAGCTTGTTTGTTTGTAGCTGAACAGCCACATCCACTGCTTCTTTTATCTTGGAAGCAAGGTAGTTATCAACAATGCCCGGAATGGAGGAGATAGCTTCAGCAAATTGACTTGTTTGCCTGAACTCAGACATTTTAGATTCCAATGCGGATACCCTTTGATCAAACTAGAATAAGGATGCAAAGTTAGGAATTTCTGGCAAAGTCATTGTTGGATTAGTTGTTGTTGTTGTGGAAGTTGGTGTTTGTTGTAGAGGTTGAATGTTGGGAATAGGTGGTTGAGGAATTGTTGTAACAGAAGAAGGTGTCACTGCAGCAACCAAAACAGGTACATTGGCGTGAGTATCTGACTGAGTGTCTTGATTTAAGATTGAGTCAATGCTTGTATCTAGAGAAGGATTAATGAACTTTGACACCAAGTCTGATGAAACAGAAGAACTTTGCTGTTGCACTACTGGAGGCACAGTTGTTAGAGTCACATGAGTATCTTCCGTGTCTTGATTTGCTTGAGCATCAGTCATTTCAGCATCACTTCTTTCTAGGTTAATATTCAAATCTCTGTACAGCTCATCTTCTTCTTCTTCCTGTTCACCTTCCTTATCCTGATCATCATCCTTTTTATTTTCTTCTTCCTCAGTGAGTTCATAGTTTGGTGGTGTTGACACTCTCTGATCAGAAGACACTTCTTCATCATCTGCTTTTTCTTCTTCTTCTTCCTCTTCATCTGCTTTATAAGTTGACAAGTTTGGATGAGTAAGATCGTCTCCGTCATTATCTGATTCAGTTTCTTCACTGTCATCATTCATGTCTGACTCTTCTTCAGCATCTTCGTCATCTTGACTAAATGTCCAATATTCTTCTTCACTCTCTGAGTCATATTTGGGTACATCGAGAACCTCTGGCGTGACACCAGCTCCTTCATTTGTACTAGTGACTTTTTGTTGTTGCTTTATCAAGACGTGCTAGGCTGTCAACTCATCCACCTGAGCCACTTGCGTGAGAGCTATGAAATTAAGTCTTGCTTCTTTTGGTAGCCAGCTTCATTTGTTCAGCTTCAGTTAATGCAACCTCATATAATACATTTAATCCTTTGGCTTTTGGCATCTTTGCAGGTTTCTTCTTCTTGTCAGATTTAACCACCTTTGCTAAAGTTTTGAGTATGAAACCTTTAGTAGCTTGAGCAGGCTTCTTCTTGGGAGATGTGTCTGAATCAACTTTCTTTTTAATGTACTTGGGTTTTGGAGCTTTCTCTTCAGAAGCAAAAGCATAGTATGTCTGGTAAGCTTTGGATTCCAACATTTATTGGTTTGTTAATTCCTTTGAGAGAATGGTACCATATACTTGAGTAACTTCATGCCTGGAGATACATCTCATAGAAGTAAACATGGTGTCATCTCGAGCAGTATGCCAAAGCATCTTGTTTCTCCTTGAAATAGACTAATCCTTTGACATGAAGTAATCAATGATGATCTTTGTGAATCTAGGATATGACATCTTGTTTGTCTTTTTAGCATCTTTGTTTTCAATATGGAACATGAAATCTTCCCAGAGTAGATACACATAGTCAATATTCTTCTTATGGAACATACCCTAAAATATTTGAGCATGGGACAAACGAATCTTGTCCATTCCAGTTTCTTTGCCACTTAAGCACTTGTTGATGACGGTAGCAAATGCTCTCCATGGTTGATGTAAGTAGTCAACATTCACATCAGTGAGATAAATGATATCTCCAGAGTGCCCAAGATCTCTAATGAAAGAGAGAATATCATGTTCCAGTGGGAGGTCTTCAAACTTTTGTCTTGGAATTTTAGGGCAAAACTAGAGAATTTCTCTGAACATATCAACATCGAGAGAGACTTTCTTCTTGTTTATCGTGAATCTGATGGATGACTTATGAACAGAAACTGTAGCCTAAAATTCTTGCATATAAATAGCAGGAACATCTGCAGTGATCAGGAATGCTTGGTAGAAAGGAGTGAGTGCAAGAGCATCCAGCACCACTTGAAATGTAGCTTCTTTTGGTTTGATGTCTATTTTTAGTCATATGTTGCATTTCTCAAACTCAAGACGGTCCGTCAGGGCAACAAGAGCATCATCAAGGGCTTTCTTTTGAGCTTGAGTGGTATTCATGATTCTGCTAAGATTTGACCAATACAGTTTATACATATAACCAATTTTATATATAACACACTATAAGGCCTTTGATTGTTGAATTCTTAAGCTTGATTCATGTTGTGATATCATTTTAATGATTAGGCTCATTAAGGCATTTAGCATGTTTGAATAAGATCTAATCATCCGAAGGGCAACTTAATTGGGCATAATGTGAAAGGCATTAAGACAACTGAAATAGTGCTTTTTGGAATCCTATTCAAACTAACTTGTAGAGAATAAGGTAACCTAAGACATGTTCAGATATTCTTGTTGAACCTTGATATATAGCCTACTTAACTTGTTTAGATTGCACAATTAACCAATTTTAATTAGCTACCTAACTTGAGTTTTAAATTACCTTCAGAAAAATAATTCAATCTTAAAAGTCCTTAAAATCTATTGCTAAATCGCCTCCTATTGAGGAGTGTTAAATCACCTCCTAAGTAGGGTTGTTAAATCGCCTCCTATAGAGGACTGATAATTCGCCTCCTATTAGAATTGTTAAATCGCTTCCTATATAGGATTGTTAAATCGCCTCGTAAAGTCAAGTTGTTAACTCGCCTCGTGAACCCAAGTTATTAACTCGCCTCGTGTAGCAGAGTTGTTAACTCACCTGTTGAAGAGGTGATGTTAACTCGCCTTCTGAAGGGAGTTGTTAACTCGCCTTCTGAAGGTGTTGTTAACTCGCCTCTCAAAGGCAGTTGATAACTCGCCTTCAAAAATCACATCACCACAAACTTAAAAATTTAACCATCAAGACTTGTTCATGTAGCATTCTTAATAGATGAATAACACTTAAGATCAATTATAACAATAATTAGCCATAGAATTATCAAAAACGATCAACAACGAGTACGTTTAATCATTTTCTCAGATTCATGCAAGAATAAACAAACAAGGATGAGGATTTAAGGCTTAAACAAATTCAAGGAAGTAAATACAATCGTCTCCCCCCCCACCCTCCACCCCCCCCCCCCCTCCCCCCCCCCCCCCCCCCCCCCCCCCCCCCCCCCCCCCCCACCCCCCCCACCCCCCCCCCCCCCCCCCCCCCCCCCCCCCCCCCCCCCCCCCCCCCCTAGCAAAACCCATAAACAAATTTCAATAAATCCTAAAAACCCAAATTTCCCAAATAAGAATTATCAAGAACACATTCATATGATAACTAATCAAAAAATTGTTTTAATCGAGTGTTCTACACTCCTAAAGAAACAAGACCCCTCATTCAATTTGAGATTTTAATCACTTTTGATTATGACTAACCCTAATTCAAGATTTAGGGTTTTCGAGATCAATCGTAGATGAAACATTAATTCCTTTGAGATATATGTAGTTTAGGAAGTGAGGAACGAGTTTCAAGTTATACCTTTCTCTTGAT
Organism: Tanacetum coccineum; assembly: GCA_026074375.1. Taxonomy (NCBI): domain Eukaryota; kingdom Viridiplantae; phylum Streptophyta; class Magnoliopsida; order Asterales; family Asteraceae; genus Tanacetum; species Tanacetum coccineum. The sequence goes on from BQNB010003328.1 coordinate 7,469, forward strand.
AATCACTGGAAATGGAGAATGAGAGTTGGCGATTTCGAATGGGTTGGGTGGAGGGAAAATTTCTGCTAAGTGTATGTTTGTATGTGAAAAAGATGGGGTGGGTGAAAGGGTTATAAAACGAATTTCATTTTTAACACTTTTGCCCCCTCTAGTTTAATATCCTATGCATTTGTTATATATAAGTTCTAATAGGCATTTTAAGTTTAACAAATGGCATATTTAGTCCCTAATATTTTAACAAGCATACATAGAAACATATATTTGCACATATACTCCCTAAAGGCATAAACACATAACAGTTAAGGCTCACATAAGCTAAACTTAATTAACTCCCTTTAATTGTTAACCCGTTGTTGTTTAAAACCTTTTCATTTATCACAAACTGATTTTATAAAGAAGATATTTGACATTCTCTTCCCCTCAAACAATGACCCATTTTCTATTTAAAGAGTTGTAGTCGTTGTTTGAGTGGTCAAATGTCTTTGAAAAGCATTTTCTGATGAATTAATGTCTTATTTTGAAAATCCAACACCAATTAAATAAGATTTCTCTTATTTTCCTACATAAGCACACTGACACGTACACTTATGGAATATAGGAAGCACGGGTTATGATGCAAAGTAATCACAAGCCTTTGCATGGTCATAAAGTAGACCATGCCCGAGAATAAATTCCTGTTATGAGGTCAAGTTTTCTTTTTGAAATACTTGCCTTTAAGATGATGACCGGGTTGCTATCTGAAATAATAGCAAGCCATTTTTGGCATGTTTTAAAAGCTTTTGAACTTCTGCTCGAACTTCATTTACAGCCTCGTATCATTATTAAATGACATTTCTAAGGCCGTAAATGTTATCGATTTTCAGAAGACATGCCAGAGATACATATTTTTATATTTTTTTGATTTTTTAATTTTGTTTTTGAAAAATTTATATAAAAGAAAAATATTTTTGTGTTTTTATGTTTTCTTATGTACATATGATACAGGATATGAGTTACCACCATCACTCGTCTGTTTCCTCTGCCAGACGTTTCAACGTTTCCGGAGACATGCTTCTCATACCGAGCTTTTCGATCAAGAAGTTGAATCTTTCTCTTGGCAAAGGTTTGGTGAAGATGTCAGCCAGTTGGTATTCAGTCCGGACAAAGTATAGCTCCACGATTCCATTCTCCACTTGCTCCTTTATAAAATGGTAGCGAACATCGATGTGCTTGGCTCGTGAGTGTTGAACATTGTTGCAGCATAGAGCAATCGCACTCTTGTTGTCGCAGTACAGAGGAATCTTATTGAATTGAAAGCCATAGTCTGTTAGCTGTGAACGCATCCATAGGATTTGAGCACAACACCCAGATAAGGCAATATATTCAGCCTCTGTACTCGAGATGGCAGTGCACTTTTGCTTCTTTGAAGACCAGCTAACAAGTTTATCACCTAAGAATTGAGCACTTCCTGATGTACTGCGTCTAGTGTCCTGACACCCCGCGTGATCTGCATCTGCATATGCTGTCATAGACATACCGGTATCCTTCGAGTACCAGAGACCCATGTTAATGGTTCCCTTTAGGTATCAAAAGATCCGCTTAACCGCATTTAAGTGCTTTTTGGTAGGCTTTGCCTGATACCGGGCACATAAGCAGACTGCATAAATAAGGTCTGGTCTACTGGATGTCAGATACATGAGGGAGCCAATCATGCCACGGTAAAGTGTAGCATCAACTGGATTCCCCTGTAGATCTTCATCCAGTTTACTCTTTTCTACCATAGGTGTGTCTACAGAATCACTAGTTAGCATACCATATTTTTTAACAATTTCATAAGCATATTTAGATTGGTTTATAAAGATGCCTCTAGGACTTTGAGAAATTTGTAATCCTAAAAAGAATGACATCTGCCCCATCATTGACATCTTGAACTTAGTGGTCATCTGATTAGCAAACTCATTACACATGGCAGTATTAGTGGATGCAAATATTATATCGTCAACATAAATTTGTACCAGTAATAAGTCGTTCCCAGCTTGCCGTGTGAAGAGTGTTGGATCAACTGCACCTTTGGAGAAATGTTGTGAGATTAGGAAGCTTGACAGCATGTCGTACCATGCACGTGGTGCTTGTTTGAGACCGTAGAGGGCCTTTTTGAGCTTGTACACATGCGATGGGTTGTCCTGATCAACAAATCCTTCTGGTTGAGAAACGTAGACCTCTTCTTTGAGCTCGCCATTTAAGAAAGCCGTTTTGACGTCCATTTGGTAGATCGTCATATTCTTATGAGCTGCGTTTGCTATGAAGATACGGATGGCCTCTATTCTAGCAACCGGTGCAAATGATTCCTCGAAATCGATTCCCTCTTCTTGCCTGAATCCCTGAGCAACTAATCTTGCCTTATTATTTAGTACCCCGCCAAATTCATCCGTCTTGACCTTATAAATCCACTTTAGTTTGATCAATAACACTTTATCTGGACACGGCACCAATTCCCAAACTTCTAGTCTTTGAAATTCATGAATTTCTTCTTGCATTGCATCGATCCATGACGGTTTGGTCATTGCTTGTTTGAAGTTCTTTGGTTCTACCAAAGTTAGGAAGGCATCAAAATAACACCACATGGCGTCAGTTTGGAGTTGCTTTCTCATAGAGACAGAGCGAGAAGGATTGCCGATTACGTTTGCTATAGGATGATCCTTAGTCCATCTACCAAGGTGTTCAAATAGAGTGTGGGTTTGTCTCACATTCGATGATGATCCTTGAGAAGTTAATTCTTTATGAAGAGATTCATAAAGTGGATCATCATGAAAAATTAATGTTTTGGGGATTCTTCAAAACCTTGAGAAATGTTTAGATAATGTTCTTATTCTTGTGTTGATGGAGCATCCTGGTCAATGGAAGTTGACACAGGGGAATCGGTAAAATCACAGCTCTCGGAGTAGCATCTTCTTGAATTAGAGAACTAGCAAGTGACGAAAGAGTAAAGTATTCATCGAACATAGGTTGAAACAAGCGATCCCAATCATCTCTTGGTGGTAGAATACAAGGTTGTTGAGGAATAGGGTTTGAAACGAGTCTCGAACTGGATGTTGCAGGAGTCATAGAATGAAGCCCGGGTCCTGAACTGAATTATTCAGAAGCCAATGTTGTCAGCTCATCGAATGTCACATGAATTGTTTCTATAATTTTCCGGGTTCTTTTGTTGTAGATTCTGAACGCTTTCTTTGCGAGCGCGTAACTAACGAAAATACCAATGTCAGCTTTTGCATCTAATTTACCCAGGTCGTCATTGTTATTGGTAGTATAACAGAGTGCACCAAAGATATGAAAGAATGATAAATCCAGTTTCTTATCTTGCATAAGCTCGCATGGAGTTTTGTTGTATCGAAGGCGAATTAATGAACAGTTTTGGGTATAACAGGTAGTATTGATTGCTTCGGCCCATAAAAATAATGGAGCTTTAGAAAATATTAACATTGTACGAGCAGCTTCTACAAGAGTTTGGTTTCGCCTTTCGACAACGTCGTTCTGCTGAGGAGTGCGGGCAACAGATGTTTGATGCGAGATGCCAACATTTTCATAAAATTCATGAAGTGTCTGATTGACAAATTCAGTTCCATTATCTGTTCGAACATTACGGACAGTGGCATTCAAACGAACTTGAATATTTTTGATGCATTTAATGATGGCCTCAGGAGCTTCATCTTTTGTCCTCAAAAATCTGACCCAAGTAAATCTTGAGTAATCGTCGACAATCACTAAGATATACCTTTTCTCGTTAATACTCGCCACACGCATCGGGCCACACAAATCCATATGCAAAAGATATAGTTTCTCTTGGTTAGTGTCTTCAGCTTTGGGTTGATGAGAGGATTTCTTGCTTTTTCCTAATGCACATGCTGAACACAGATGATCTTTCTAAAATTTAAGCCTTGGAATGCCTCGTGCAAGACCGTCTTTAGCTAGCTTGTTAAGAGTACCGAAGTTGAGATGTGATAACCGACGGTGCCATAACCAGCTCTTAGTCTTTGACGCTTTGGATAGAAGACAGATCGAAGATGTTTTAAGCATGTCATCAAGAGAAATTGTGTACAAATTTGTGTCTCAGGATCCTGAAAGTAGATCAACACCTTCTAAATTACGAATAAAGCAAGTGTTTTTCCGAAATGCGACTTCAAGATCCGCGTCGCAAAATTGACCAACAGAAAACAAGTTATGTCCAAGCCCCTCGACGTAGTATACTCTTGAGATAGTCACATTTCCCAGCTGATAGTCACCATACCCCATAATCCTTGCAATATGGTCGTTCCCGAATCTAACTGTACCCAGAAATTTACTAACAAAGTTCATGAGCTGAGAGCGGTTCCCTGTCATATGTTTTGAACATCCGGAGTCCAGATACCAAAGAACAATCTGGACAACCTGTCATGACAAGAGAAGAAGACGATGGAAAATCTGTAGCATTGGATCCCCAAGTATGAATGGGTTCTGAGTGGTTAGCATTCTTAGATTCTACAGTCTTAGCCTTTTTACTCGAACCTACATTTTTAACATTTTTGGGTTTCCCGCTGTAGACTTTAAGCTCTGGTTTTTGTGTTTCAACTTAGTGGGAAGTGGTTTTCTTAGGAGGCACTACGTTAGCTGAAGTGATCCTAGTTAAAGGGAACGAGTTACCAACTATATTGAAAGTTCTGCCTGTTGGTTTCCACTTAAGTCCTACTTCAGTAAATACATGACCCGTAGGTTTCCAAATATTTTGTTTGTTATGTTTCTTAGCAGATTTGCAGGCTTATTCCACATTTTACCACAAAATCAAAGAAGACACTATCATGAACACCATCAAACATAGATTTTTTACAAGTAGCACAATTAAGTTTAGAATTCGCTTTTAACAAAGAATGCTTAACATCAACATCACGAATAGGTTCATCAACAAGATTCTATTTACTAATTTTCCTAGGTTGAGCTTCTACTTTATTCTTCATGTTCCTACTTGGTGTTCGCGAGATCCTATCATTCTTTTTATTGCTTGTAGGCTTTGATCCGCAATTACTAGTAGAACACTTCAATCCTGTAGGAGACAACACAGGTGTGTTAGAATCTGATGTTGTAGATGACTCTACCTGTTTAATGTTGCTTGAGGATGTGAGAGGTTTAGCAAACCTAACTTTCTTGACATTGTTTTTAGGTGTGACAGTAACCTTTTTTGCACTAAGTTTAATCGCATTAGGGCATGTATCTCAAAACATTATACAAAGTAAACTATGAATTATCTTGCATCTTACAGGAAGTCTAACCATATCAAAGGTTGTTTTGCTTTAGCTTGTTCGACTATTCCCCAAAGAATATCAGCTTGTTCCTGAGTGTACTTAAGGTAATCTATGTGAGCTTCCCTATTTTGCAATAACCTAGGAGCCAAAGGTTCTAAGTCTAGCTTGAACATTCCTGGAACAATAGTGTTGGCAGATGGTATTTGTGCAGCAATATCAACAATTTCTTTTCCTTTTACTTTTCGTAAATCATTTTTCAATGATGTTATCACAAAAACCTTATCTTGAATTTGAGCTTTTAAATCCTCATTTTCAACACATTTTAAGTTCAGTTTATCTCTGTTCTTTAGTACGAACACGTGCCTTTTTGATTGAGTCAAACTGATCTTTAAAAACCTGTTTCACATGATTAATTTCATTACAAAGACGCTCATTTTCCGAAAGCAATTTTGCCACACTATTTTCTAGTTCCACATTTTTGGTCTCTATTTCATAATAATCATTATTGACATTCTCTTCCTTGGACTTTTCTCTCATTGATTTTATAATTTCCTTCAACTTACAAATGGTAGTGTGGTAGTGTCTTTGTATTGAAGCTGAGCTTTCAAATCATTATTTTCAAAAAAAATTGAAATTTTGAGAGCATTTTGATTTTCACAAGATTTATGTTTTTGAAATTTTTTTGATTAAGTTGTATTGACAATTCAAGAGAAATACAATGTTTTTCAAGTTGTGAGTAACTTTTCAAAAGATCATTACGTGCATTTTGTGATTTCAAAAGCTCGGCATCAAGATTGAAACACTTATCACAAGATTCATTTCTCTTTCTTTCCATATTTACAGATTCACCAATCAAAGACATATAATTCATCACAGTTAAAAGAACATCTTGAGACATGATTTGTTGTAAGAGTCGTTCATTTTCTAAAAGTAATTCTTTCTTAGCAATTTCTAAACATTGTTTGTCAACTGAAGATTGTTGAACAACAGCATCTATTTGGTCAAAAACTGTTTGTACTTCCATTATTTCATTTAGAAGATCTTTATCAAACACATTAAAGATGTCTTTTTAAGATTTTAGAAATGGGATAATTTCATTGTTAAAAACTGCTTTAGTTATGTTCAAACCATTCACCTTTCTATATGAGATCAGGTGTTACTTCCTTATCTTCACCACATTGTCAAACCTGGCAAAGTGAAATTTAATCTTTTTAAGGCTTTCATTCACCAAGCTTACCTTAGGAAGTTCCTTAGGAGCTTCTATTTTGACATGTGATGCATCAGAAGGTTTACTGGTAGGATTGGACATACGCAACCAAAGCTTTTTCAGCGGACAATTCTTGTTGTGGAGTAAATACGTTTCTAAAATCCTTCAGATAGTATATTTAATTTTTCAATAATCAATGGTTATGAGAATATTTCGTTTATATGGCCTCTAGTCCTTTTCTTTTTCAGGAATTTTTTATCCATACTCATCTTATTTCACAACTCATTGTTTCCTCATCTATCAATACATGGCATAGCAACATGTTTAGCAGAAATAACAATACCATCATACAAGGTTGGTTTAATCTGCTAAGCTTTCTTAAGATAAAATGGATTTTGATAACCTAGAGCTTGTTTGTGTATATTATCATAAAAAGCTTGAGGCTTTGTTAACATGTGCACTGTTTGAGCAGATTGACCCACTTTAAAAATAATATTATCAAGTTCCTTTATCTTCTTTTCCAAATCAATTTCATTTTCCATATATTTATTTTCTTTTTCTTTGGATTTAATTTTGCAAACCGTGAATGTTTGTAATAAACATTCCTTTTTTTGATTTGTTTAGAAAGATTTTGCTCAAGTGAGTCAACTTGTTCTTTCAGTGCAAGCTTTTCTTTAATCATATCATCCATTTGAGAATCAATCATTTTTTCACGACTGCTTAAATCAATATTAAGACATTGTTCAAAAGTTTTGACTCGTTCTTTATATCTCTCTAGTTCAGTGGTTACTGATTCATTATTCTATTCCTTATTAGCCTTTTCCTAATTATTTACATGATTAATCATTTGTTCCAACATTTGTTCTATCACAGATAAGATCATTAAATCTTGTTGTACCTGCAAATTAGTATCTTAAACATTTTCCTGTTGTGTTTCTTGCAAATATTAAGAGTACATAATGATATTGCTATCACTATGTATCTCATTATCTGTAAAATCCACAACTTGTGTTTGTTCAAAATCATGCCCACACTTTGATTTTCCATATCATTAAGATAGGTACCTTTGAGATAACGTCAGAACCATAGTTGGAAATATTGGCCATGAGAATCGCTTTTGCATTCAAGATATCATCACAATCAGAATCATAAGTATCAAGATCCTCAGTCTGAAAAGCAGCATTGTTTGGAATGATTATCTGAACAGCTTGACTGTTTAGAACCCCTGGATCTGCAAGAAATGCGAGTTGCTCTTCATCCAAAATTTGTCTAGCTTCTTGAGCTTCAGCTAACATTGCTTTATCCTTATACCATGCTGCATTCCTTGGTCACTTAAGCTGAGTGCATTGCCTAACCATATGTCCTTCACCTTAATAGTTGTAGCATTTAACAACCCTTGCCTGTCTACTTGCATTGTTTCCCCCAGAACTAGTAGCATTACTTTTATACCCAATACCAGAATAACTTTAACCTTGTCTCCCCTAAACTTGTTGCACTGTGACCCTGCCATCTTGAATAGTGGCTTGGATTCGAGGAAGTTCTAAGTAGATTATTGGTTGAGGGGAACCTTGAGGAAGCTACAACTGTTAGAAAAGCCATTGCCTTGTTGAGACAAGCAATAGGATCATCTCCTGGAGAGAATATAAGAACAACAAAACCTGAGTCTACAAGAGGTGACTCAGTCATCGGTTGTGTAGAAACTTGAGGTGATTGATAAGTAATTTGTGGAATAGATGAGGTTTGATGATTCATTTGAGACTGATATGAATATGATGGTGGAACTGGTGAATGATTGAATTGAGGTTGTGATGGATAAGTATATGAGTAATGTTGAAATTTTTCCCCCCCCCCCCCCCCCCCCCCCCCCCCCCCCCCCCTTTTTTTTTTTTGGTGAATTGATCCATACTGAGATGGTGGAAACTGTTGTTGAAGCTGAGATTGTTGTATGAAGACTAATAAGTGTTGAAGTGAGGTGGTGTCATCTGCTGATTTGCAACAAATACAAGTGGATCTTGATTGCGTTCACGCAGAATACGGACTTCATTTACATGGAGTTCGTGTTGTTCAAGATATGCATGAAGCTGATCAAAGTTGGTAGTATGCAAATCTTTTACCAGTTTGACATCAGTCACAAACTTACTCCATTCCAACTGGAAGACTGTTTAAGAACTTGGTATTAACTTGAAATTGCTCCATTTTCATGTTGTAGATGTTCATGTCATTAATCAGCTGAGTGAATCTCAAGTAATACTTATGAAGTGATTCCCCTTTGTGTAGTAAAACTTATCAATGTATCATTACAATTTACTCATCTCTTATGCTTAGTCACAGAGGTTACCTCTGCATTAGTAATTGAACTCTCTCCTATAAATCTTTGGCAACTCTGTGATGATTCAAAAAAAAAAAAAAAAAAATAAAAATAACAAACGTGAATAGATATCATCTGGTAGACTTTGAAGAATGATATTGGTTGCCTTCATATCACAATCAGCTTGAATTTTCTCAGCAGCAGATAATTCAGCATATTTCTTTGTTATGGTCACCCCATTCTCTTCAATAGTAGGCCAAATGAGTGGACCGTTTTCAATTGATTCAAGTATCATTCTTTCGTGCTCTCTGTTTTGCATGTATAATTCCATTATACTTTTCCAAGAATCATACATGTCCTTGTCTAACATTGGTGGACGATTGTCAGCACCGGAGAGTATCATGTACTCTGCAAGAGTATTCTTTTGTCCAAGTGGAATCATTGAATCCATGTTGATTTGATGTTATAAGATTACTTGTGGATCGAACGGTGATTGAAAGTAATTATGTTTTAGTGAGTTATCTTTTGAGTGTTGTAAGTCTTGAAACTACACGGGATTTTACAACTCTTGATAAAACCGGGAAGACAATTGAATGTTTCACGGGATTTTACAAATCAAAGAGATAAACCGTATAATTTACTTTAGCAAAGTGAATTAATTTTCCTTTTGAAAGTTGTTAAATCGCCTTGTAAAGGGAATTTGTTAAATCGCCTTGCAAAGGAAGATTGTTAAATCGCCTTGGCTTGGGAAATTGCTAAATCGCCTTGCACAAGGAATTGATAAATCGCCTTGGCTTAGGAGTTGCTAAATCGCCTTGAAAAAGGAATTGATAAATTGCCTTGGCTTAGAAGTTGTTAAATCGCCTTCACTAATAGTTGTTACATCGTCTTGCAATTGAAAAGTTGGATAAATCGCCTTGCCAATGAAGAATTGATAAATCGCCTTCAAAGAATGGCTAAATCGCATTCAAAGGAAACTGCTATTTGCCTTTGCAAGGAAATGCTAATTGCCTTGCACTTTAAAGTTGCTAATCACCTTTGCATGAAAGTTGCTAAATCGCCTCCAAAGCACAATTGCTAAATCGCCTTTAAACTTAACGAAACTCAAATTTTCAAAATCACAAAAAGAAGCACTTTTTGATCGTTTTTTTAATTTAATGTACAACTAGTATTACGAAGCATATATTTACCTTAAAAAATGCAAAACTTTATAGTTTTAAAGCCTAAAATTTTTAAAAATTAAGAATTGTACTTTGTAAGGACTTTTCGAACACAAATTTAAACAAAATGTGGTTTTTTTGATTCAAGCTTGTGTAAAAAAAACTAAGCTTTGAATCAAGAAAAACATCATTTTTGTTTAAATTTTGTGTTCGAAAAGTCTTACAAAGTACAATTCTTAATTTTAATTTTTTTGGCTTAAAAACCATAAAGTTTGCATTTTTAAGGTACCTATAGGCTTAGTAATACTAGTTGTACATGAAATTAAAAAAACAATCAAAAGTGAGTCTTTTTGTGTTTTGAAAGATTTGAGTTTCGTCTAGTTGAAGGCGAATTAGCAATTGTGCTTTGGAAGGCGATTTAGCAACTTTTAGTGCAAGGTGGATTAGCAACTTTCAGTGCAAGGTGAATTAGCAACTTTCAGTGCAAGGCGAATTAGCAATTTCCAGTGGAAGGCGAATTAGCAATTTCCAGTGGAAGGCGATTTATCAATTCTTCATTGCAAGGCAATTTATCAACTTTTCATTGCAAGACGATGTAACAACTCTGCAGTGGAAGGCGATTTAACAACTTCCAAGCCAAGGTGATTTATCAATTCCTTTTTCAAGGCGATTTAGCAACTCCTAAGCCAAGGCGATTTATCAATTCCTTGTGCAAGGCGATTTAGCAATTTCCCAAGCAAAGGTGATTTAACAATTTTCCTTTAGAAGGCGATTTAACAATTTCCCTTTACAAGGCGATTTAACAACTTTTAAAAGTAAAATTAATTCACTTGAACTAAGGTTAATAACTCAAATTTGCTAAGTTAATTAAATGGTTTATCTCTTTGATTTGTAAAATCCCGTGAAACATTCAATTGTCTTCCCGGTTTTATCATGAGTTGTAAAATCCCGTGTAGTTTCAAGATTTACAACACTTAAAAGACAACTCACTAAACAATACAATTACTTTCAATCATCGTTTGATCCACAAGTAATACTTTACTTCAATCAACATGGATTCAATGATTCCCAATTGGACAAATGATTACTCTTGACAGGGTACATGATAATCTCCGGTGTGACAATCGTCCATCCAATGTTAGACAAGGAATGTATGATTCCTTGGAAAGTATAAGGAATTATAATGCAAAACAGAAGAGCACGAAGAGAATGATACTTGAATCATTGGAAGGAGGGTCCCCCCCCTTTCAGTTTTATTGGCTACTATGAAGAGGAATGGGGGTGACCATAACAAAGAAATATGCTGAATTATCTGCTGCTGAGAAAATTCAAGCTGATTGTGATATGAAGGCAACCAATATCATTCTTCAAAGTCTACCAGATGATATCTATTCACTTGTTAATCATCACAGAGTTGCCAAGGATTTATGGGAGAGAGTTCAATTACTAATGCAAGGTACCTCTGTGTCTAAGCAGGAAAGAGAGTGTAAATTGTATGATACATTTGATAAGTTTACTCACATCAAAGGGGAATCACTTCATAAGTATTACTTGAGATTCACTCAGCTGATTAATGACATGAACATCTACAACATGAAAATGGAGCAATTTCAAGTTAATACCAAGTTCTTAAACAGTCTTCCAGTTGGAATGGAGTAAGTTTGTGACTGATGTCAAACTGGTAAAAGATTTGCATACTACCAACTTTGATCAGCTTCATGCATATCTTGAACAACACGAACTCCATGTAAATGAAGTCCGTATTCTGCGTGAACGCAATCAAGATCACTTGTATTTGTTGTCAAATCAGCAGCATGAACCAATAACTTCAACACTTATTAGTCTTCATACAACAATCTCAGCTTCAACAACAGTTTCCACCATCTCAGTATGGATCAATTCATCCCAATCAACATTACTCATATACTTATCCATCACAACCTCAATTCAATTAATCATCTGTTCCACCATCGTATCCATATCAGTCTCAAATGAATCATCAAACCTTATCTGTTCCAAAAATTGCTTATCGATCACCACAAGTTTTACATAACGACTGACGTGTACTATTGTGAGCTCAGGTTTTGCTGTTCTAGTATTCTCTCCAGGAGATGATCTAATTGCTTGTCTCAACAAGGCAATGGCTTTTCTAACAGTTGTAGCTTCCTCAAGGTTCCCCTCAACCAACAATCAACTTAGAACTTTATCGAAACCAAGCCACTATTCAAGATGGCAGGGTCACAGTGCAACAAGTTCAGGGGAGACAAGGTTAAAGTTTTTCTGGTACTGGTTATAAGAGTAATGCTACTAGTTCTGGGGGAAACAATGCAAGTAGAAAGGCAAGGGTTGTTAAATGCTACAACTGTCAAGGTGAAGGACATATGGCTAGGCAATGCACTCAGCCTAAAGTCGGACCAAGTAATGCAGCATGGTATAAGGATAAAAAAGCAATGTTAGCTGAAGCTCAAGAAGCAGACAAATTTTGGCAATGAAGGAGAAGGGGGGGGGGGCCCAACTCGCATTTCTTGCAGATCCAGGGGTTCCAGATAGTCACGTTGTTCAGACAATCAATTCCAGCAATGGCTGCTTTTCAGACTTGAGGATTTGATACGTATGATTCGGTTGTGATGATGTCTTGAATACAAAAGGAGGTTTCTCATGGCCAAATTTCCACTATGGTTCTGACGTTTATCTCAAGGACCTATCTTTAATTGATATGGAAAATCAAGTTGTGGGCATGATTTTGAACCAAAACATAAGTTGTGGATTTTAAGTTTAATGAGATACTTAGTGATAGCAATATATTTCGTATTCTTAATATTTGCAAAGAGACAAATAGGCAAAATGTTTAAGGATACTAATTTGTAGGCACAACAAGATTCAATGATCTTATCTGTGATTAAACAAATGTCGAGACAAATGATTATTCATGTAATAATTAGGAAAGGCTTAAATATAGAACAAAATAATTGAATCAGTAACTGACTGAGCTAGAGAGTTATAAAGAACGAGCAAAATGCTTGAACAATGTCTTATTATTGGATTTAAGCAGCCATTGAAAAAATGATGATTCTTAAAATGGTATGATTTGATTAAAGAAAAAAGGCTTGCATGAAAAGAACAAGTTGACTCACTTGAGCAAAATCTTTTTAAACAAATCAAAAAAAGGAATGCTTACTTGCAAAATTCATGATTTTCAAAATTAAATCCAAGAAAAAAGGAAAATAATTATATGGAAAATGAATTGATTTGGAAAAAGAGGATAAAGAAACTTGATACTATTTTATTTTTAAAGTGTGTCAATCTGCTTAAACAGTGCAATGTTTAACAAAGCCTAAGATTTTTTATAAATAATATACACAACAAAGTTCTAAGGTTATCAAAATCCATTTTTATCTTTAAGAAAGCTCAGCGGATTTTAAACCAACTTGTATAATTGGTATTGTTATTTTGTAAACATGAGCTATGCATGTGATTTGATGATCGGGGGAGGAAAATGATTTATGAAATAATAAGAGAGTCTGATAAAAAATTGTAGAAAACAGGTGTAACAGGACTCCTACCGAGGCCCCACTCTAAAACGAAATATTACTCGTACACCTATAAGCATCATTGTAAAAATTAAAAAGGACACTTATCTCAGCAAGATTTTACGTAAACGTTATATCCCCAACAAGGACATTGTCGGCTGAACAAGCTTTTTGTTGCGTTTGTCCAAATCCTTACCCAGTAACCTTCTGATGCATACATGGTCAAATAGAAGTCCTAAGGTATACCTTCCTCTCAAGGTAACGCTCGGGTGAATTAAACCCTTAACAACATGAAGAGTTAATTTCACCTTGCCAGGTTTGACAATGTGGTGAAGATAAGGACTACACCTGATGCTCGTACAGAAGGTGAATGGGGGTTTGAACATACTAAAGCTGTTTTTAACAATGAAATTATTCCATTTCTAATTATTTTAAAAGACATCTTTCTAAGGGTTTTGATATAAGATATTCTAAATGAAATTACAGCAGTTGGAGAGTACAAACAGTTTTTGACCAAATGGAAGTTGTTGTTCAACAGTCTTCAGTGGACAAAGAATGCTTGGAAATTTCTAAGAAAGAAATACTTTTAGAAAATGATCAACTCTTACAACAAATCATGTCTCAAGATGTTCTTCTAACTATGATGAATTATATGTCTTTGAATGGTGAATCTGTTAATATGGAAACAAAGAGAAATGAATCTTGTGATAAGTGTTTCAATCTTGATGCTGAGGTTTTGAAAACACAAAATGCGCATAATGATCTTTTGAAAAGTTATACACTTGAAAAACATTGTAATTTCTCTTGAATTGTAAAATACAACTTATCAAAAAAATTTCAAAAAACCATAATCTTGTGAAATCACAAATGCTCTCAAATTGTTCAATTTTTGTTTGGAAAATATGATGGATTTGAAAGTCGCTTCAATACAATGACACTACACACTACATTTGTAAGTTGAAGGAAATTATAAAATCAATGAGAGAAAAGTCCAAGGAAGAGAATGTCAACTATGATTATTGCAAATTAGAGACCAAAAATGTGGAACTAGAAAATAGTGTGGCAAAATTGCTTTCAGAAAACGAGCGTCTTTGTAATGAAATTAATCATGTGAAACAGGTTTTTAAGATCAGGTTTGATCACTAAAAATACAAGGCCGTGTTTCGTACTAAAGAACAGAGATAAACTGAACTTTAAATGTGTTGAAAATAAGGATCTTAATAGCTTAAATTCAAGATAAGGTTTTGTGCTAACATCATTTGAAAAATGATTACGGAAAATTAAAGAGAAAGAAATTATTGATATTGTTGACCAAATTACCAATCTGCCACACTATGGTTCCAAGAATGTTCAGATAGACTTTAGAACCTTTGGTCCATTAGGTTATTGCAAGAATAGAAGCTCACATAATTACCTTTAGTTACAATCTGGAATAGCTTGAATTTCTTTTGGGGAATAGTCGAACAAGCTAAAGCAACAACTACCTTTAAGATAAGCTGTGTTAGACTTTGCCTGGAAGGATTGCACCAAGTAATCAGGGTTACTTGTTTATGTTTGAGATACAAGCCCTAAAGCGATTAAACTTATAGTGCAAAAAAAGGTTGCTATCACACCCAAATACAATGTGAAGATAAGTTAGGGTTTGTTAACCTCTCACTCCTGAAGCAACATTAACAGGTAGAGTTCATCTTACAACAATCAGATTCTAGACACACCTGTGTTGTCTCGTACAGGATTGAGTGTTCTTACTTTGTAGAATTGCTGGATCAAAGTCCTACGCAAGCAATAAAAAGATGACAGGATCTCTGCGAACACCAAGTATGAACATGAAGAATAAAGTAGAAGCCCAACCTAGGAAAATTAGTAAATAGAATCTTGTTGATGAACCTATTCGTGATGTTGATGTTAAGCATTCTTTGTTAAAAGCGAATTCTAAACTTAATTGTGCTACTTGTAAAAAATCTATGTTTGATGGTGTTCATGATATGTGTCTTCTTGATTTTGTGTAAAATGTGAATAGCGTTGACTAGAATCTGCTAAGAAAACATAACAAACAAATATTTTGGAAACCTACGGCGTCATGTATTTATGAAGAGGACTTAATTGGAAACCAACAGCACAGAACTTTCAATTTAGTTGGTGTAACTCGTTCCTTTAACTTGGGATAACTTCAGCTAACGTAGTGATCCTAAGAAAAACCACTTACCCACTTAAGGTTGGAAAACAAAAAATCCAGAAGCTTAAAGTCTTACAGCGGGAAGGAAACCGCAATAAATGTTAAAAATGTAGGTTCGAGTAAAAAGAAGCTGAGACTGGTAGAATTTAAGAATGCGTAACTCATCTCAGTAACCATTCATATTGCGAGGATCCAATGCTACAGATTTTCCTCATCGGCGATTCTTCTTTGTCATTGACAGGTTGTCCAGAGTGTTTCTTGTAGGATAGCGGTGGACTATGGGGCCATGTTGACAAGCATATGACGCAAGTGTGGATCGTTGCTCAGTCTCATGAACTACTTTGTTAGTAGAGAAGATAGTTTCTGGAGAGTAGTTAGATTGGGTACTGAGCCAATCATGTGCAATGGAGGTATAGATGATGATGGTGACTATCAGCTAGGAAATGTGGACTATTCTCATGAGTATTCTATGTCGAGGGGCGTTGGGACATTACTTATTTTTGTTGGTCAATTTTGCGACACGGAATCTTGATAGTACTTTTTGGTAAAAATAAAGACACTTGCTTTGATTCGTCTAATTTAGAAACGGTATTTGTTGTATTCTATTTTGGGGATCTCGATGACACAAATTGTACACGCAATTTTTCTTGATGACATGCTTTAAAACATCATCGATCTGTCTTTCTATCCAAAGCGTCTCAAAGTACTATGAGTTGGTTATGCACCGTCGGTTATCACATCTCAACTTCGGGTACTTTAAAAGCTAGCAAATGTCGTTCTTGCACGAGGTATTCCAGGCTTTAAATTTTTAGAAAAGATCATCTGTGTTCCAGCATGTGCATTAGAAAAAAAGCAAGAAATCCTCTCATCAAGCCAATGCATGAAGAATAAACCATGAGAAACTATATCTTATCATTTGCAGTATGGATTTGTAGTGCCGAGTAGGTTTATTGTGGCTGAGTATTAATAGGGACACAGGTATATCTTAGTGATTGTTGACGATTACTCAAGATTTACTTGGGTCAGATTTTTGAGGACAAAATGATGAGCTCCTAGGCCTCATTTAAATGCATAAAAAATATTCAAGTTCGTGTTGAATTTGCCTTATCCGGTAATGATGCTGAACAGATAATGAACTGAATTTGTAAATCAGACACTTCATGATACTTTATGAAATTTTGGCTATCTCGCATCAAACATCTTGTTGTCCCGCACTCTATCAGCAGGATACGACGTTGTCAGAAAGGTCTGAAAAACATAAACTCTTTGTAGAAGTTGCTCGTTACGAATGTTTATATTAAGATCTCTAAAGCTCCATTATTTTTATGGGGCCGAAGCAATCAATACTACCTGTTATGACCCAGAACATTGGTTCATGGCTAATTCAGCACTTCGATACAACAAAATCCATTGGCGAGCTTTTATGACAAGTAGAAGAAACTGGATTTATCATTGCTTTCATATCTTTGGTGCATCGTTTTATACTCCAATAACAATGACGACCTGGTGTAAATTAGATGCAAAAGCGACTATCGGTTTTTCAGTTAGTTTAACTGTAATGCTCGCAAAGAAAGCGTTCAGGGATATCTTACAACAATAGAAACCGGACAATTTTAGAAAACAATTCATGTGTCATTCGATGAAGGTCGACAAATTGGCTTCTGTGAATAATTCAGTTCAGGATCCCGAGGCTTCGCATTTCTAGACTCCTGCACCATCCTGTTCAGAGACTCGTGATTCAAAACCCTTTTCTCCTCAACACCTTGTATTCTTATCGCACCAAGAGATGATTGGGTCGCTTGTTTCAACTATGTTCGATGAATACTTTACTCCTTTCGCATTGTGTTTCTAATTTCAAGAAAGATGCTACTCCGAGAGCTGTTGATTTTACCGTTTCCCTGTGTTCAACTTCCATTGAGTCCAGGATGCTCCATACACAAGAATAAGAACATATCTAAACATTTCTCAAGGTTTTTGAAGAATCCCAAACTTTAATTTTTCATGATGAGCCTCTTATGAATTTTCTGCATAAAGAATTAAACTTCTTCAAGTGTAATCATATCACTTCGAACGTGCGAGACGAAAACCCACACTTCTGTATTTTTGATCACCTTTGGTAGATGGAAAGACTAAAAAGTGATTCATTCTGTAGTACACGTAAATCTGGCAATCCTTCTCTGCTCATGTTATATGAGAAAGCAGCTCTCCATAAACTTGAGCCATGTTGTGTCGTTATTTGTGCCGTTCCCAGATTCGGTATAGAAACCCAAAGAACTTCAAACATAGGCAATGACCCAACGTCATAACAATCGAATGCAATGATCCAAGAAGAAATTCATGAAATTTCAAAGGACTAGAGGTTTGGGGAATTGGTGCGTGTCCAGATAAAGTGTTATTGATCAAGCTAAAAGTGGATTTTATAAGGTTCAAGAGGATGAAATAATGGGGGGTGGTACTAATAATAGGCAAGATTAGTTGCTCAGGGAATCAGGCAAGAAGAGGGAATCGACTTCGAGGAATCATTTGCACCGGTTGCTATAATAGAGGCCATCCGTATCTTCATAGAAAACGCAGCTCATAAGAATATGACGATCTTCCAAATCGACGTCAAAATCGCTTTCTTAAATGGCGAACTCAAAGAAGAGGTCTACGTTTCTCACCAGAAGGATTTGTGATCATGTACAACCCATCGCATGTGTACAGCTTAAAGAACGCCTATACTGGTCTCAAACAAGCTCCACGTGCATGGTACAGAATTGCTGGTCAATGCTGCCTAATCTCACAACATTTCTCCAAAGGTGCAGTTGATCTAACACTCTTCACACGGCAAGCTGGGAACGACTTATTACTGGTACAAATTTATGTTGACGATATAATATTTGCATCCACTAATACTGCCATGTGTAATGAGTTTGCTAATCAGATGACCGCTAAGTTCAAGATGTTAATGATGGGGTGCTTGGCATTTTTTTAGGATAAAAATTCTAAAGTCCTTAGAGGAGTCTTTATAATACCAACGCTATTTATGGCTTATGAAATTGTTAAAAAAGTATGAGTATGCTAACTTGATTCTGTTAGACACAACGCACCTATGGTAGAAAAGAGTAAATGGATGAAGATCTCAGGGGAATCAGTGATGCTTCACTTTAACGTGGGCATTGATTGGCTTCCTTAAAGTATCTGACATCCGTAGAGCCAGTCTCCCCCTCATAAATGCAGGTGCTTCTTATGTGCGGGATATCAGGCAAAAAACTACTAAAGCACTTAAAGTGGTTAAGCGGATCTTTGGAATTACCTTACAGGGTAACCATTAACATAGGTCTCTGGTACTCGAAGGATACCTGTATGTCTATGACAGCATATGAGATGCATAATTACCGGGGGGGGGCGTGGGTCAGCGACACTAGACGCAGTACATCAGGAAGTGCTCAATTCTTAGGTGATAAACTTGTTAGCTGGTCTTCAAAGAAGCAAAAGTGCACTGCCATCTCGAGTATAGAGGCTGAATATATTGCCTTATCTGGGTGTTGTGCTCAAATCTATGGTATGCGTCGTTCACAGCTAACAGGACTATGCTTTCCAATTCAATAAGATTCCTCTGTACTGCGACAACAAGAGTGCAATTGCTCTATGCTGCAACAATGTTCAACACTCACGAGCTAAGCACATCGATGTTCGCTACCATTTTATAAAGGAGCAAGTAGAGAATGGAATCGTTAGAGCTTTTACTTTGTTCTTACGAACTGAATACCACAACTGGCTGACATCTTCACCAAACCTTTGCCAAGAGAAAGATTCAACTTCTTGATCGAAAAGCTCGGTATGAGAAGCATGTCTCCGGAAACGTTGAAACGTCTGGCAGAGGAAACAGACGAGTGATGGTGGTAACTCATATCCTGTATCATATGTACATAAGAAAACATAAAAACACAAAAATATTTTTCTTTTATATAATTTTTTTTCAAAAAAAAAATCAAAAAATCAAAAAATATAAAAATATGTATCTCTGGCATGTCTTCTGAAAATCGATAACATTTACGGCCTTAGAAATGTCATTTAATAATGATACGAGGTTGTAAATGAAGTTCGAGCAGAAGTTCAAAAGCTTTTAAAACATGCCAAAAATGGCTTGCTATTATTTCAGATAGCAACCCGGTCATCATCTTAAAGGCAAGTATTTCAAAAAGAAAACTTGACCTTATAACGGGAATTTATTCTCGGGCATGGTCTACTTTATGACATTGCAAAAGGCTTGTGTCATTTACCTTTGCATCACAACCCGTGCTTCCTATATTCCATAAGTGTACGTGTCAGTGCGCTTATGTGTGAAAATAAGAGAAATCTTATTTAATTGGTGTTTGATTTTTCTAAATTAAACAATACTTCATCAGAAAATGCTTTTCAAAGACATTTGACCACTCAAACAACGACTACAGCTCTTTAAATAGAAAACGGGTCATTGTTTGAGGGGGAGAGAATGTCAAATATCTTTTACTAAATCAGTTTTGTGATAAAAGAGAAAAGACGGTTTTAAAAATAACGGTTTAACAATTAAAGGGAGTTAATTAAGTTTACTTATATGAGCCTTAACTGCTATGTGTTTATTGCCTTAGGAGTTTTATAAATTAAGGTTAGTATATGGTTGGCAAATATAAGTTTTCAAGGGTATGCTTGTTAATTCATTAGGGACTATATGTGTCATTTGTTAAACTTAAAATGCTATTAGTCTTAAATATATAACAAATGCATAGGATATTAAACTAGAGGGAGAAAAAGTGTCAAAAACAAAATTTGTTTTATAACACTTTCACCCTCCCCGACTTTTACACACACAAACACACACTTAGCAAATTTTTTTCTCTCCTCCCAACCCATTCGAAATTGCCAACTCTCATTCTCCATTTCCAGTGATTGTCAAGCGAAAGGTATAACTTGAAACTTGTTCCTCACTTCCTAAACTACATATATCTCAAAGGAATTAAAGTTTCATCCACAATTGATCTCAAAAATCCTAAATCTTGAATTAGGGTTAGTCAAAATAAAAAGTGATTAAAATCTCAAATTGAATGATGGGTTTTGTTTGTTTAGGAGTGTAGAACACTCGATTAAAACAGTTTTGTATTTGGTTATCATATGAATGTGTTCTTGATAATTCTTATTTGCGAAATTTTGGGTTTTTGGGATTTATTGAAATTTGTTTGTGGGTTTTGTGCTAGGACGATTGTATTTACTTCCTTGAATGTGTTTGAGCCTTAAATCCTCATCCTTGTTTGTTGCTTCTTGTATGAATTTGAGAAAATGTTTAAACGTACTCATTGTTGATCGTTTTTGATAATTCTATGGTAATAGTGTTTAATTGATCCTAAGTATTAGTCATATGTTAAGAATGCTACATTGAACACAGTCTTGTGGTTATAATTTAAGTTCTGTGGTGATGTGATTCTTTTGAAGGCGGAGTTATCAACTGCCTTTGACTAGGCGAGTTAACAAAACCTTTCAGAAGGCGGTTAACAAACTCCTTCAGAAGGCGAAGTTAAACATACTCTTCAAGGAGGCGAGTTAACAACTCTGCTACACGAGGCGATGGTTAACAACTTGGGTTCACGAGGCGATGTTGACAAACTTGACTTTACGAGTCGATTTAACAATCTATATAGGAGCGAATTAACAATTCCAATAGAGACGAATTATTTGTCCTTTATAGGTGCGTGACTTTAACAATCCTACTAGGAGGTTGATGTATCACTCTCCTCAATAGGAGGCGATTTAGCAATAGATTTTAAGGATTTTTAAGATTGAATTTTTTCTGAAGGCAATTTAAAACTCAAGTTAGGTAGCTAATTAAAATTGGTTAATTTAGCAATCTAAACAAGTTAAGTAGGCTATATATCAAGGTTCAACAAGAATATCTGAACATGTCTTAGGTTACCTTATCTTACAAGTTGTTGAATAGAAAATTCCAAAAAGGACAATTTTTTGTTGTCTTATTGCCTTTCACATTTACCTGAATGCCCATTTAGTTGCTTTGGTATGGATTAGATCTTAATCAAACATGTTACATGCCTTATTGAGGCCTAATCATCTAAATTGATTATCACACATGAATCAAGCTCAAGTATTTAACAATCAAGGCCTTATAGTGTGTTTATATTATAAATGTTTGGTTATATATATAAACTGTATTGGTCAAATCTTAGTAGAATCAAGAATACCACTCAAGCTCAACAGAAAGCCCTTGATGATGCTCTTGTTGCCCTGGCGGACCGTCTTGAGTTCGGGAAATGCAACATGAGACTCAAAACAGACATCAAACCAAAAAAAGCTACATTTCAAGTGGTGCTAGATGCTCTTGCACTTCATCTTTTTTACTAGCATTCTGATCACTAGCAGATGTTCTGCATTTATAGCAATAATTTAGGCTACAGTTTCTGTTCATAGGTATCCATTCAGATTCACAATAAACAAGAAGAAAGTCTCTCTCGGTGTTGATATGTTCAAAGAAATTCTCCAGTTTTGCCCTAAAATTCCAAGATAAAAGTTTGAAGACCTCCCACTAGAACATGATATTCTCTCTTTCATTAGAGATGTTAGCACTTTGGATTATATCATTTATTCACTATGATGTGGGATGTTAACTACTTACATCAACCATGGAGAGCATTTGCTACCGTCATCAACAAGTGCTTAAGTGGCAAAGAAAATGGAATGGACAAGATTCGTTTGTCCCATGCTCAAATATTTTTGGGTATGTTCCATAAGAAGAATATTGACTATGTGTATCTACTCTGGGAAGATATCATGTTCCAGATTTTGAAAGCAAGTATTCTAAGAAGACAAACAAGTTGTTCATTCCTTGATTCACAAAGATATCATTGATTTACTTCATGTCAAAGTATTAGTCTATTTCAAGGAGAAACAAGATATTTTGGCATACTGCTCGAGATGACACCCTGTTTACTTCTATGAGATGTATCTCCAGGCATGAAGTTACTCAAGTATATGGTACCATTCTCCCAAAGGAATTAACAAACCAAGCAATGTTGGAATCCAAAGCTTACCAGACATACTATGCTTTTGCTTCTGGAGAGAAAGCTCCAAAACCCAAGTACATTCAGAAAGAAGTTGATTCAGACAATCTCCCAAGAAGAAGTCCTGTTCAAGCTACTAAAGGTTAGTACACTCATACGTTTAGCTAAGGTGGCTAAATCTGGGGGGGGGTGGGGCCAAGAAGATGGCAACCTGCAAAGGTGCCAAAAGCCAAAGGATTAAATGTATTATCTGAGGTTACATTAACTGAAGCTGAACAAATGAAGCTGGCTACCAAAAGAAGCAAGACTCAATTTCACAACTCTCACGCAAGTGGCTCAGGTGATGGAGTTGACACCTAGTCAAGTTCTTGATAAGCAACAACAAAAGGTCACTAGTACAAATGAAGGAGCTGGTGTCACGCCAGAGGTTCTCGATGTACCCAAATATGACTCATAAAGTGAAGAAGAATATTAGACATTTAGTCAAGATGACGAGGATGCTGAAGAAGAGTCAGACATGAATGGTGACAGTGACGAAACTGAATCAGATAATGACGGAGATGATCTTACTCATCCAAACTTATCAACTTTTAAAGCAGATAAAGAGGGAGAAGAGGAAGAAAAAGCAGATGATGAAGAAGTGTCTTCTGATTGAGTAGTGTCAACTTCTCACCAGACTATGAACTCACTGAAGAAGAAGAAAATAAAGAGGATGATAATATGGAAAAGGAAGGTAAACAGGAAGAAGAAGAAGATGATGAACTGTACAAAGATGTTAATATTAACTTGGAAAGAAGTGATGCTGAAATGACTGATGCTCAAGCAAATCAAGACATGAAAGATACTCATGTGACTCTAACAATTGTGCCTCCAGTAGTGCAACAACATAGTTCTTCTGTTTCATCAGACTTGGTGTCAAAGTTCATTAATCCTTCTCCAGATACAGGCATTGACTCAATCTTAAATCAAGACACTCAATCAGATAATATCATCAATGTACCAGTTTTTGCTGCTGTAGAGACACCTTCTTCTGTTACAACAATTCCTCAACCACCTATTCCCAACATTCAACCTCTATAACAAACACCAACTTCCACAACAACAACAATTAATCCAACAATGACTTTGCCAGAAATTCCTAACTTTGCATCCTTATTCCAGTTTGATCAAAGGGTATCCGCATTGGAATCTGAAATGTCTGAGTTCAGGCAAATAAGTCAATTTGCTGAATCTATCTCTTCAATTTCGGGCATTGTTGATACGTACCTTGCTTCCAAGATGAAAGAAGCAGTGGATGTGGCTGTTCAGCTACAAACAAACAAGCTCAGAGAAGAAGCTCAAGCTGAGAATCAAGAATTTCTTAATAAGATAGACTCAACCATAAAGGCAATAATCAAGGAGCAGGTTCAAGCTCAAGTCTCCAAGATCATGCCAAAGATTGAGAAGTATGTAACAGGAATTCTGGGGAGGTGAAGTGTTTTGTTAGATAACCAATCAACCTAAGGACGTCTTATCGCAGTAGAATAGAGTAGCAACTTCACTGTTAGAATTCGAACTAAAAAAGATTCTCATTGACAAAATGGAGACTAATAAATTGATAGACAGATCAGACACTTAGAAGAATATCTACAATGCATTGGTCGAATCGTACAACACTAACAAAGACATCATTACCTCATATGGTGATGTTGTCACACTGAAAAGAGGACGAGATGATCAAGACAAGGATAAAGACCCCTACGCTGGATCAAACCGAGGGTCGAATAGAAGGAGATCAGGCAAAGAAGCTGAGTCATTGAAAGAACCGACAAATAAGGAGTCCAAGTCTATAAGTTCTTCAAAAAGTGCATCTAAATCTCAACAAAAATCTTCAAGCAAGTCTGCTCATGCAGAGGAGAATGATCAAAAGACTGCTGATTTGGAAGATCAACCACATCAAGAGTTCAACACAGGAAATGAAGATGTATCTCCTGTACGAGAGGCACTGAATAAGGATGTATGGCATAGGAATCCTTCAAGACCTCTAACTCCTGATCGTGAATGGCACAAAACAAAGACTGTTGACAACCGACCACCTTACCTTAGATCACACAAATGGCTCAAGCTGCAGGCACTCAATCTTCGTTTAATGAGTTTTTGGCTACTCCCATCGATTTCTCTGCCTTTATCATGAACCGGCTCAAAATTGATAATCTAACTCAAGAAGTGTTGACGGCCCAATCTACCATCTTATAAAAGGCACGCGCAAGAGTCTAGTGAAACTAGAGTGCCACTTGGAAGAAGTCTTTAAAGCTACCAATGATCGATTAGACTGGCACAATCCTGAAGGGAAGCCATATCCTCATGATCTCAACAAGCCCCTACAATTAATTCTGAATGAACAAGGTCGTCAAGTTATCCCTTGGATCACTTCATCAACAACGATTCGATATCTAAAGGAGGGGTGTCAAAGTCAAAAATACCACCACTTCATCATTAAAACAAAGGCTGCTGATTTAAGGGTCAAGTTAAATGGATTGAAGACATAGGTTTATAGAATATAAAGACGGTTTTTAAAAGTTCTGTCTCGACAAGCCATGCTTTCTGGGGGAAACTATCATTGGGTGTCCAAAACGTCTAGAAATTCTACGGAAATTGCTTCCAACATAGAAAACATCAAAGATGTCTACTCCAGACACAAGATTATTGCAGTAACCAACCTTAAGACCATGAAGTGGTTTGGTTATAGTCATCTGGAAGAGATTATTATTTGAAGACAGGACGATCAGCTATACAAGTTTAGAGAAGGTGACTTCAAAAGACTTCATCGACAAGACATTGAAGATATGTTACTTCTCCCTGTTCAAGATAAGCTGACCAACCTTAACTTAGAAGAACAATTTGCACTAAATGTGGCTTTACAAATGTTCACTAGACGTATTGTCATTCAAGAACATGTGGAAGATCTACAATTGGGAGTCAAAAGCTACCAGAAGAAGATCAACAAAAAACCCAGACACATACCATTCAAATCTCAGAAGAATGACTCCCTACACCGCTTACCCTGATATCTAAGGCATTATCTATGAAGATGAAATGAACAGAAATCGTCTGATGCATATTGATGAACTTTACAAGTTCAGTGATGGCACACTCAACCATGTTCGTACTGCTCTCAATGATATTGCCCTAGGCATTGAGATGGAGTACTTGCCAAAGAGAAAATGGAGTAAACAAGACAGGCAAAGAGCTCGTGTGATGATCAATGCTATCGATAAGAAGCTCAGAGATAGAAGATTAATGAGAAGTTTGGAAAAGTTTGTTGGTGGAAGACCTTACGAGGGAGACCTACGGCTGCTGAAAAGGACCATATGATTTATCATATGTTGTTCTCATCATTCAGGTCAAACCTCGTATATAATAATCTTGTGAATATGTAAATAAATAGTGTAGACTATGTGGAAAACTAGAAGGGGGGTTGAATAGTTTACCGCTTTTTAATTTAAGGTTTTAAAGTGTTTGTAAAAATTCTAGATTCGACTTTATGTGAATTCAACACTTGCACAATATAAACAATATACTTATCTAAACAATTAATAAGATAGTATGAGAAAATAATGCAAGACAAGATATAAGAGTAAGAACAATCAAACCACATCGCGAGGATTTATAGTGGTTCGGTCTCGAAGCACCTCTTCGCCCTATTCCACTCCCCGAGCACCTAACTCGAGAGTTTTCTTCACTAATGTCAAAAGTCCCTTTATGGCGGAGACGAATAGAGTACACAATGTTGCTTACACCGATTTACGACACAAAGCGAAATGGACTTTAATCCTTAGCTAGAACAATCTATCACTACACGGACTTCATACTTGTTCACGACTTCACAACTTCACGACTTCTTCACAACTTCAAGACTTCTTCACAACTTCAAGACTTCACTTCATCCACCTACTTATATTCAAACTATCTAACACTACTTGGTAAGATCACCAAATTATCTAACTATACTTTACAAAGAATCGCCAGCTCTAGCTACTACACACAAAATACAATATATACATTGATTTACAAATATGTGATTTGGATCAACAAGGTTTGCAATACACACTAAGGTTGTAATACTTCTTACTTGATGTTGGGAAGTATTATTCTCTTGCACTTGAGGAATTAAGCTTGGATCACTTGGAAACAAAAGCTTTATGATTAAATAATCAAAGGATTTTTGATGAGGATATGTGGGTGTTTTGGAGGCAGAAGAATGAGTGTAAAAGGTGAGAAAAATAGTGGGACCGAAAATGTCTTAGTATTTATAGGACAAATGAGGTAGCGTCTATGTCTTTGGGGGGGTGCACGGTCCCCTTATATAGTGTGGGCGGTCCCTAAAATTAAGGGGGCCGCCCATGATTTAAGGGGGCGCCTATGGACTAGGGGCCCCTAGTTGGTCTTTTGTGTAAGGGAATTTTCTGGAACTTTTTCTAGCGTTTTAGGTTTTCCGAAAATTTGAATTTCAAGATATTTATTTTGAATTTAAAACATTTCTTTTAATTGTAAAAATATTTGTAATGTTTATAAAAATGTACACAACATTTTTATAAACGTGTGAAGTTGAATAAAAATTTAATTTAATCATAAAATGGCAATTAGCATTTATTTATTCATACCTTGAAGTGTTATAAATTTCGAATGTGAAATTTTATTACTAATTAGCTTGTTTGTTTACGTTTAATTTTACATTGAACGTTTTTATATTTTGTGATTATCAAAACGTAAAGATGTGAAAAATATTAGTAATGTTTTTAGGCATTATATTTTATCAATAGACTATAATTAGGCTTATATAGTGTTTGAGTACGAGTTTTCAAGAATTTCTTAGTAAATTCAAAATTTTTCAAATTAGCATACTCAAACACCATATTATTCCCTTATAATTTAAGGGGGAGCATTAAAATGTTCCAATCATTGGCTTGTTAATAATTGGACATCTTTTTCCCGAAACCATGAATATTTAAATCAATTGATATCCAAAATATCAAGAGATTTGACATTTTTGATAAGGGGAGAAGATGTGATTAAAATATATGATTAAAAAATGTGATTTTAAGATCTCAAGTGTACGCTTTCCCATATATGTGCTAAACTCTTTTGATTAATCGATGCACATATAAAGGGGGAGCAAATGGTTACGTGTTGGCAGAAATGTGGAAGTACCAAAGACCGACCATTTAAATTACTGTATTGGAGTTATAAGGTGGTTAAGTTTAGGTATATTCATTATGATCCAGGCCAGAACGGATGGATTTATCTACCCAGGGATATTCCACTAGATAGTGTAGTAGTCCTTAGGTATGAAAAAAGGAGTAAATGTGAGAATAAGGGAAAAGTGCCGACTGAGATGGAGCTAGTACTGGAACAAACCCAACAAGGTACTAGTTATGAAGTCTTGGTAAGCACTGAAGGGGTTGAAGAATTAAAAAGAAAAGTTAAGATAAAGGGTGAAAAGAAAGAAGCCCTCCTTACACTTAGGCAGAAACCAGGTCAATACATCTTCTGTCTAGAATTACAAAGATGATTGCTGACATAGAAGACTGACATCATGGACCGTGATGCAATGCACAACCCTCTAAGCCACCTCAGAAGTCTATCAAAAGATTTTCTGTTTTATTTCTCACAGAGATTACATGCATTTCTATCAACTTTCTCACTTGAGTTAGTTGGTATTGAAAAGATGGCAGTCTGCTCCAGCCTCTTATCACTAAAAAACCAAAGGCATATTGGAGTTAGAGCCAAAAGAGATCATCCATAAATCTCATTAAGACACTTGTCAAAATTATGCTTGCTAATTCACATAATGTGAAAAATAAGAAATATGTATAAAGAGTCCTACGCATTATCCATGTGATTTTGCCAGAACATTCGAGTGATACTTAAGTATTCACAGTAAAGATGGAAATCCTGCTTGAGCCAACATCAAACAAGCTCTTGGTAGGTGACTTGTGAGATCCTATGCGGATCGAGCTTTGTTGTTCTGGATATCGATTCAGTCCAGTTATGAGTTGACGAATAAATTTTGAAAAAGATTAAAACTGTTGGTAACATTAATGTGTATAAAAACCATTTGCAATTGTGACACACCCGATCTGATTTTCTAAATTGATTTTCAATCTTATGTCCATGTGGAATGCCTCCGAGGGTATCTGGGCATAGGGAATGCTGAACACGTAATTGTCGGCTAAATCGGGAAATATAGGGAAGATAGTACCACCTTCCCGGTTCACTCTTACCGTTGTTGTCTGGCTTTGCGACGCTAAGTAATGAGATGTGAACGGCTAGTGCAGCTGCGGAAACCCTGTCTAAGGAGTATTACTTCGAAATTATACCTGATTCACAGGCCAAGTATTTATACTGATAACGGGGAACCATGGTGTTACAAACGTTTGATTCGACAAAAGTGACAAGCCTCTTGCTTCCATATATGTTGTTTTTTCACTAACCCATTTATGCAGATTCTCTGACAGTTAAGGTAGCAGTTTTCGATGACAGTCACAGCATACCCATGCTCATATCTCGGACCAACAAATTAAAGTGGACATCATGAGAAGCTCAAGTAACATGTTTCAAGACTTTCGCTACTCTGATACATACCATCTTTCTTGAACGCGACGAAAAGCTATTAAGTTGATACCGTACGTCCTCCTTAAGTGACGATAGTAGTTAAAGTTATATGAATTTCAAGAAAGATGTCTCTATTCAGCTTTCAAGACCAAGGAAACTAACAACAATAATTGAGCATGTTGGTCCAGAACAGAAGTCAACAGATCACAAGAAGGCAAAGATCACAAGATGATATAAGAGATTGTGCTTGGTTGATGATTCAATGAAGTTCTTAAATCACACTCTCATACCAAGTCAATGATACAAGTCAAAGCTAAAAGCCATGGTCACTACAGTCAATCACAAGTTAAAGGCTTGAAGTTAAGAACTACAAGCTTAAGACTTAAGTCAAAGCATAGTATGGCTAGGTTTAAGTGTTTGTTAAATTGGTTTGTGACCCTCCCTTAGGGGGAGATTTTAGGATTTTCGAAAAGTATCGGTCATTCAATATAGTTAGTATAGCTCGTGATTACTCACTTTTGTAATGTTAGTAAGCTAACGGGCCAAAGGCTCATAATAAAGCCCATGACAAAAGCCCGTGGTCGGCGATTTGCATGGTGTATTTATACCCTCTTTCACACATGGAGAGGGTGTTGGTTGGTTCATTTTACATACTTAATCTAATCTTTTTTTCTTGGTTACTTTCTCTCACTAGAACCATCCTTCCATCTAATTTCTCTCTCTATATTTCTATATTGTTCTTTGGTGTTATTGATTACTAGTATTCTACAATCGCAAATAGCTATTCCGTAGATTTTGAACTCTTAAAAATTATTTCTTTGATCTATACTGCAAAAAGCGAGTTTCAAATCGCAAGCATGTATTCTTAGATTCGATTTTTGCAAAATGTTAAGTTACACACCCTTTGCCCGGTCCTTACGATTGTTTAGATCGATCAAACCAAGTGTGTAACCCCGAAAATCACAAAACCACTTAAATCACAAATTCTGATTTGCGTTTTAGCTATATCGCAAATGATGTCTTAAATCGCTTTTTCCAATTTGCGAAATACCAATCTGTATTAATAACCAGACGTGAAAAACAACTCTCGAACACACACAAGAACACCACTAAATCATCCCATGTGCTCTGATACTGGTTGTAGGATATACAATTACCATATCATAATCATAAGATGAGAGAGAGAGATGAGATATTTCTTTGCCTATTGATGTGGGAGGAGGAGTTGACTGGGGAGTTTTTGGAGATAGATGAAGACAAGGAGCGAGAGTATGATTTGGGGATGAGGATGAGAGTTTAGATGCAGTAGATGATGAGAATGTGAAGTAGAGGGTGTTTGTGAGTGTTGATGAGGGAGGTGAGTGAGAGAGACAAGTGAGAGAAAGAGAGTTTGAGTCCGAGAGGTTCTGAACGGATGGCGGTGCCTGCCGGTTTTTCAGTGAGGAGGATGCGAGAGGAGAGAGATTAGAGAGAAAGTAGGGAAGATTAGATTAGAATAAATGAGTTTCACCACCCTTCATCCTTACTGGGGGTAGTACATGGTAAGCTTATTGTAGGGTGAAAGGTATTTAGTACATAATTAAGTAAATAACAAGACACGATATTACAACGTAAATAACCATGAGTGACGTACACTTTCTATGATCCTAACATGGCCCGACTAAGAACCACTTAACCAAAACGACTCACCATTACTCAAAACTACATCATTAATAGCAAACGACGTTGTCCGCACGCCTAATGTTTAATAGGTTAATATAATAGTCACAAGCATATATACCCTTTTAATTAGCTGGCCAAAATGTTAAAACATATAAAAAAATATGAATAATTTCATATATCCTTATGCTTTTATGCTTAATTTCATATATACTTAAAGTATAATCATTAAATATACATTGTATAATATTTTTTATGTATGTTTTTGAGTAAATATAAAATTTTCAACTAAAAAAAAATATGAAATTACAAAATTAAAACTCTATTTGATGATGTTCGGGGTAAAAATATGATTGCAGAAGTGTATAATATTAATATACCATCATATTTATTTTATGTGTCACATATTTTAATTAAGTTAAAGCCCAAGCCCATCATACCAACCACACACCGAAAGCCCATTTCGTATCCCTAATTTCCCACACACATATAAACACTCACAAACTCACAGTCTCTCACAAACAAACCCTAGATCACACCACCACAGCCGTAACAAGCAGAAATGGCTTCAGCAGCAGCCAGACCCTTAGTCACAGTCCAAACCCTCTCATCCGACATGAAAACTGATCAACCCACCACAGTTCCACTCCCACATGTCATGAAAGCCTCCATCCGACCAGACATCGTCAACTTTGTCCACTCCAACATTTCCAAAAACAGCCGTCAGCCTTACGCCGTCAGCCGCAAAGCAGGCTACCAGACCTCAGCTGAGTCATGGGGTACTGGTCGTGCTGTTTCCCGTATCCCACGTGTCCCTGGTGGTGGGACCCACAGGGCTGGTCAGGGTGCTTTTGGTAACATGTGTCGTGGTGGTGGCATGTTTGCTCCTACCCGTATTTGGAGAAGGTGGCATCGCAAGATTAACGTTAACCAGAGGAGGTACGCTGTTGTGTCCGCTATTGCAGCGAGTGCTGTTCCTTCGCTTGTGATGGCGCGTGGGCATAAGGTGGAGACTGTTCCTGAGTTGCCTTTGGTTGTTAGTGATTCTGTTGAGGGGGTTGAGAAAACTGTGAATGCTATTAAGGTTTTGAAGGAAATTGGTGCCTACCCAGATGCCGAAAAAGCGAAAGATTCAGTTGGGATCAGGCCTGGAGTTGGGAAGATGAGGAACAGGAGGTACATTGCGCGAAAAGGCCCGTTGATCGTTTACGGGACAGAGGGGGCGAAACTAGTGAAAGCATTTAGGAATATCCCTGGAGTTGAGGTTGCGAATGTGGAGAGGTTGAATTTGTTGAAGTTGGCACCTGGTGGTCATTTGGGTAGGTTTATTATCTGGACTAAGTCAGCTTTCGAGAAGCTGGATTCGATTTATGGGTCGTTTGAGGAAAAGAGTGAGAAGAAGAGTGGGTATGTGTTGCCGAGGGCGAAGATGGTGAATGCTGACTTGGCTAGGATTATTAACAGTGATGAAGTGCAGTCGGTTGTGAGGCCGATTAAGACTGAGAAGAAGCGTGCTTGTATGAAGAAGAATCCATTGAAGAATTTGAACACCATGCTGAGGTTGAACCCATATGCTAAGACTGCGAAGAGGATGGCGGTCATTGCTGAGGAGCAGAGGTTGAAGTCTAAGAAGGAGAAGCTCGATCAGAAGAGGCAGCCCATCTCAAAGGTATATCTTATTGTGTTTTATCGTACTATTGCTTATTATGAAATGTTGTTATATTATGTTTGGTTTACATTTATTGATTTGTTAAAGTATTGTTTGATGTGCATAGCTAAGTTATAAGTATGTGTATGGTTACATTCAATCATTAAGGTGATAATTCAATTATAAGTAAATTGATGTGTGTTATAGTCCTATTGATTTTACTTTATTGTTTAAGTGATTGTATTATGTGCTTAAAGCTTATGATAAGGAAATGGTATTGCTTGATATGCTTTTGGCTGATGTTTAGAGGGATTGTGTGATAGTATGTGTAGTTTATATTTTTTTATGTTTGTTGAAGTGCATGTTTTCAGATACAGAATAGGGCAAAACGTGATTTGCAATTTCTAAACGTGTTATGGTGGGCTATTTATTGTTTTAATTTGGTGTTGCTTTGGAAATGGTTTGTGTTTTTCTCATTACATCATTATAATCATGATGCTCTATATGAAATTGTGTGTTTACACATTTGATTTGTATTTATTATTAAGCAATGCCTGATGCCTTAAGTTTTGGTTACATTAATGTTAATATAATGTTTTTGGATGTTTTGAATTTTTTTTTGGCATTTAAAAGTATATTCGGTCACTACTATGATTGGAACAGTTGTTTTAGAAGTTATTGGCCATTAGAATGATTGGTACCTTAAAACAGAATGATAGTTGTATCGTAATATGGTGAAATGTAATACATTGCCTTTTGAGAGAACCAGACGACAGCCTTAACGGCCATGTCGTTTGAGTTCCGTTGCCGGCATATAACAAACAAACTTTGATTTACACAGTTTAGCAAACATGTGTTTTGCTACAACTGAAATCATGGCCTTACATACTTTTTATTCTTTTTGAATCCTTTTACCCAAAAAAACGTAATAGAAGGTAGTTGTTCACATGACACTCATCTTTATTCTGAAATGTATTAGAAGGTAGTTGTTTGCATAACACTCATCTCTACCCTGAAATATATCAGAAGGTAGTTGTTCACATAACACTCATCTTTATTCTGACTACTAATAGTTAGTGCTGTTGAAAACTGGTCTTAAATCATTTTACATTGTTGATACTTCTATTGACCAAATTCGCATTGTAAATGGATTTCCCATCAGACTTGTGCTTTTTAACTCTACTGGTTATTCTAATTGCCTCTTTTACTCATTATCGACTTTGTTATTTGATCAGGAGGAAGCATCAAAGATTAAGACAGCTAGCAAGGCATGGTACAAGACTATGATCTCGGACAGTGACTACGCTGAGTTTGATGTTTTCACCAAGTGGCTTGGAGTTTCACAGTGATTTATCTTTTTGTGTTGAATTGGTTTGTTAGGTTTCTAAAACCATCCCTGATAGAAGTTGATACTAAGTACGTTTTGTTTCATCGTTCTGCTAGACATAAGTTTTTATCTGTGTTCTGTTGCTGCTGGTCTCGTCTAGCAGCGAGTTTTGTTATGATTGAGCTTTTAATTAAAGACATGACTTATCTACTATTATTAGGTAACGAGAGTATTGTTTTAGTTGACAAACTGTTGCATGTTTGATGGAACACATTATGCTTTGATCTTAGGTAATCCGTCAAGTGAAATTTGTATGCGGAAAATAAGTATTGCGGTCTTGGTATTGAGCGTTATTCAATTATGCATAACATTTGATGGAACACATATGCTTTGACTAGGTAAACCCCTTGACTTCTTTTTTTTATGTTGGTTTAAACCGTGTAGCAAACGAGCATAAGGATCACGACTCACTCCCGTGAAAGAACCCCCACCACTTGTTAGATTGAGTCAGGTCAGTACATATTGCTGATTAATAAAATATTATACAAAACCTTGGAAAGATTCGTGAAACCGATCCAAAGGACTAGTTGCAAAAACCTATCATCCTAATTATATTCTCAATAAGATATGTCTACCCCGGATGGTGTTACATTAAAACAGGGATTTAAAGCGGGCTGCACATAGTAATTTCGATGGGATGTTTTCAAATTACTTCTTAAGTTTTTTTTCATTGGTGAACATACAGTGCCAACCACCCCCTCAAGTTCTAACTCAGATAATATGCAATTTATGATAAAATCTGTTGAAGTACCCATGGAGAGTTGGGTAGTAAAAACCCTTCCCGAAAGAGTAAACCGTAGCTTAGCATTTTGAACAACAGTTCAAGAAATTGGGTTTAACGGATCTCAATAGAACCAATATTATCCGGAAATTTTTTAAACCTTTCCATTCTTAGTGACCAAATATTCATGAAACTGAGTACACCAACGGTTCATTTTTCTGTTTCAAACCGCACTGTTCGAACATTTCAAAGTGGAGTTCCATCGTGTATCAACGTTCCAATTTGGTGAATAACAAGGTTTTTTGCATCCTTACAGACTTTAAGATCGTGTAGGCGAGTCTTGCGGATTTTATCGCGCGTACAGATTTGAAAACATCTTTTAACATATTAGTGTTGAAAGAATCTTTTCAGATTGATTCATGTTGGTTGGGACTTTAACACCGGAGCTTGCACAAACCAAGTTAATGCATGTGGTCCGCAACACAACGTGCGATGTGATGAAAAACCTATCCCCCCACTTGGTGGGTTGTTATTTTAA
This sequence comes from Tanacetum coccineum, assembly GCA_026074375.1. Lineage (NCBI taxonomy): Eukaryota > Viridiplantae > Streptophyta > Magnoliopsida > Asterales > Asteraceae > Tanacetum > Tanacetum coccineum. Next base: position 42,677 of record BQNB010003328.1, read on the forward strand.
TTTTGAGTTTTATCCATGGCGCTGTGTGATTGCTAGCATTGTCAAAGTAATTGACATAATTTTTTCTTTCAAAACCATACGTGACAAGACTTTTTCAACTATACTTCAAGTTTGTACCCGACTGTGAACTAACGAAAACTCTTCGAAGAAATGGACCCGCTTCTCATATTGCCAAGTACTAGGTTTTCATTTCCAATGTGCGCGTAAACACACATGTAAGAACCGGGCAAATTATGAGCGAGCGGGACCATATGGGCTCCCGTTGTTTAGGTTGACCTTATTATTTAGTTACCAAAACCATCAATTGTAGCTTGTTTAGCGCTTACCATCGTTTCATTGATCACGTTTTAGAGGTTTAGAACGATACATGGTGTATCGCGGTTGCATAGTGTTTTGGAAACACCCTCGTTGTCTGCTCGTGGTCAAAGTGGTTGATTTGGTAACCCCGTTGAACATCACCACCCCGCGCGAATGTTCACGAAGATAATCCGATTGAACATGAAAAATTTGCCCATCTCTTCCCATCGACGTTTGCCCCGCTTCCGGATTCTGATTCTGCTGCGCCTTTAATACTTCACAATGCGGGCAAATGACTTTTATGATGCTCAACGTCGTGATTGGAATACCACCGACAAGAAAATTAAAGCTAATGCCTTGCATTAGCTTTTTTTTTTATGGACCGTTGGTCATTAATGCACATGTTGACGTCTTTCCAAATTTCATGTGTTTCGAATGGTTTGTATGATTGCACGAATTCCCAGTGCACTTGGTGAACCAACACCGGTTGTAGCTGTGTCTTGAGGGGATTGAACTCGCCATTGAGGTGGATAGGTTTTTTTGTTTTTTTGCTTAAGTAGGATGTTTGTAATGTAAGTTTGAGTTAAGTTGTAATACAACACCTTCATTTATAGGATAAGAAATCAGTTATCCTATCCAGTTATCCACAAGAACAATCTAAAAAAGATAGAAAATTGATAAAGTAAATTCCCGGGACCAATTTTTATCCAATAAAAATCCGGGTCGGGTCCCTCAAACCGTTCCAAAACCCGGTAGGTCTCGGAACTGGGGTGGCTGCTGTAAAAAGCCAAACGGTGCCAAACCCCCTGGTTTGGCCCATAAAAACCGGAAACCGGTTTGGGTCAAAAACCGGGGGTGACCGGTTCGCGGTTTTCGGTTGAACCGGTGTTCGTTTGCGGGAACCGGTTTTTTTGCTCACCCCTACTTCTGTGGTCTGCATTGCTGCTAATTCTTCTTTGGTTCCAAAAGATGTTGGCATAATCTGCCCAAAAAAAGTTAGTAGACCAGGAAATTCTAATTGTACCTCAATGAGTTAGCGAAAAACTTGTGTTTGATAATATAATTTCCCATATTTTGTCAAAATAAATGAAGGTGCCCCAAAATTTTAGCCAAATCAATTCAAAGTTAGCCTTATGTTCACCTGGCAGTCTTATAGTCGAGACTCGAGACATTAGAAAGCTACAAGATTTTGACCAACATGTCACTATTCTTAGTATTGTCTGGTTCGGCTTGGCATGCATAAACATTTCATAAGAACATAAGAATCATTTTTTCTATTATTTAAGTCTTGCACACAAAAAAAGATGCATCAATTTTTATCACTGACACGATTATTGAAAACCAGACAACACCTGGAAACAATTTTCATCAACGAGCACACCAGGAATCAAAGCTTATTGAAGTTGTAAGAGTTTACTTTAATCATGAGAAACATCTCCTGAAAGTAGGGCTTCTTATACGACGAACCGCCAACTTCAATAGCTTCTTTGGCTTTCCTTTTCCTTTCTTTAGCATTTCTTCTCATTTCTTTCCCTTTCTCCCCTTGAAGCATTTCCTTAACAAGAACTTCAACTTCATTTCGCTTCACATCATGATTAATCTCCATCCCGATCCCCCATTCAACACAAGCATATCGGCAGTTTGTTTGTTGATCCGAAAAGAAAGGCCAACATATCAACGGGACACCTTCCAAGTATGCTTTCAGTAGTAGAATTTACAACCACTATGTGCTAAAACATTGCTCATCCAATACGAGGTGATGGGCTAAACTTGATCTTGTGCCACACTAATTGATGAGCAGGAAGCCTCTATTCTTTGATTTCATCCAAGAAATCCTTTAGGCAATGTAGTCAGATAATCGCAGCACTTGTGACAATCTTTGATGCTCTCTAACCCATAAGAATGGGGTTGCATACTAATGCTAAAACCCTGGCAAATTCAATTAAGTGGAGTGTTCGTCATTGTGGTGAATAATTCACAAGTTTATATTGATCACGACCCCTCTTCTTTTTGGTCTAGCCCTTGCGAAACTGTTGTGTGTCCTGGCTTTCCAGACAAACGTCGTATGTTCATGTGATTGAATGGGCATGTGAGTGTGTCCAGTCACATATTTGCTGGCTAGTAGAGGAAGTGTCTGTTAAGGTTAAAATACCGCCCTTGAGTTAGGGTGGTTCCCTCGCCTCTTGGTGAGTATCTTTTGAATTACCTAACGTAAGAAAGAATACCGTTTTAACTCGCCCCGGGTGTTGACCGGACAAGCTGTCGGGTGGTGAGATAGTAGTGTGAATTTTAGCCGCTGTAGGAGGCAGTATAGGGAGCCGAGGAGGCTATAGTAATAAATGTGTGTGTGTGTGGCAGTAAATTGCTGTCTTTTGAATAGATAAATACGGGGGATATTTATACTATTCGAAACACTGTTAGAGTATGTTAGGTTTCCTGGCATGTAGATGACGACCCTTTCGTCATGTCATCTACGCCTGTGTTTAGTGGTGACATCTCTTTTAGTTGACGTCATAGTTTATCGTGTAGTCACTATCTTTCTGTGTTTATGGTGACGTTATCTCTTTGATGACGTTGCCCTGTAGGTCTCTGAAATGAAGTCAGCGCTTTGTTGTTTATATGCTTGAGTCCTGTTCCCGTTCGGACTCTTCAATTGTCCGTCGGAACTCTTCTGGCCCTTTCGGACTTGAATGGCTGGCTTGGTAGGAAATGATTCGATTGGCTTGAGTTGGGTTTCGCTTGGGCTTATGTTGTGGCCTTCGGGCTATTAGCTTTTTTTCCCATGTCCGAGCGGGCATATTACAGAGTTTGCACGGACATGTCCCCCCTAGTATGGCTTTTAAAGTTTGTAAAACTATTCGAAGTATATACTGAGGTGCTCGTCTGGAAGGGTCTTGAGACGTTGGTCCTTGTTTCTTTCTTGCCCTATTCCTCCTCCTTTTCTCTTTTTTTCTTTTTTTTTTGCGTCTTGATAGGTATGAAACAAAATTCATAATTATGAGGAGTTGAGATCCATTTGTCTTCTTGATGTGTATGAGACAAAATCATAATTACAGTGGGTGTTAAAAAAACCTTTATGACTCTTCCATCATCTCTTTATCCGGTGTGTACACGTGTCTAGAGACTTTCTATCATTGGTCACGATTGGGCTTTGACAGTGTTTGTGTGTGATTTGTCGAAACCAAGCCTATTTGGGCCCTATAAATAGTCCATAGTCACTTATTTTTTACCGTGTGTAAATTTTTTTAAGATCATAGCCGAACGTCCCTTGCCTGCAAGATAATTATCCGACTCGTCCAGCCGTCTTTTTCTTTATTGTGATCAGGTATACCTTTCTTTCCTTTTTGACTTTGTAAGTTGCCTCCCCTTCGGATATTTGAAAATGTCTGACGGTGGAACGGAGTTGACATGGTGGGCTTCGCACGCCGAAGCCTCTTAGTCCAGTAAGCGTGGCATGGGTTCTTTATATCTATCTATCCATGAAATCTTCGGATGTGAAAGCCTCATCGGTTTAAATATAAATTCCTAGGGATCTACACCCTGTTGCTACTGTGTCTTACCGATTGGGCAGGGACCGTCTGACGGATGCGTATATTGGTATCTATGAGCTAGTAATTTTGGGAGTTTTGCGGGCTAAGGGTAACCCTTTCGTCGACGTTTCCTGTTGCTTGCCGTGATTAGGCATTTTCATGTACATATCTCCCAACTAGTGCCACTAGGTTTTGACGCCGATTGACTTATTCGAGTTGTATTGTCGATAGCACTTAACATCGTCCCTTTCGGTAACTTTATTCCTGCGGTTTTTTATAAATCTAGCAATCAAGCGGGATTGGTTTTGTCATGTTCGAGAATAGTAGAGCCGTGGTAATGATTCTCGTAGGTTAAGGTTTTTGATGAACGAAACATTCTCTTGTATGAAGAGTGGAAAGGGCGTTCTTTTTATTGATACGAAGAGCCATTCCGGATTGACTATGTAGCTGGAGACCATTCATGATTCGGATTTCAGTGACCCTTGTTCCCAAAGATGGGTTCGAATGAGGCTGATGTTATTTGCTTGACCTGACCAACCAGCCTATTGATATTCGTGGTATTCCGAGCGGGTTGCTCTTTAGTGCTGGGTTGGCTATCACTTGGGAATTTCCTAAGTTCCATCCTTTGTTCAAAGATCCGGAGGGCAATGGTACTGAGAGGGCACTTATCTTCTTTATTTGTTTGCTACTTTGTGTATATTCCTTCCTTTATTTTCTCACCTGTTGTGTTTTTTTTTGTAGTTGTTACCATGTCGGAGTATTTACGTCTTCCTTTTCTTTCCGGGATGACTATCGAGGCTGGGGGGCCTTGACCGAACAAGACGTCATTCCTCAACATACTACCACTCCTCTTAGTGCCGATGAGCCAGTTCCTGGAAAGACGGATTCACAACAAAGGGTTGAGGCCTCCGATCCTAAGATAGTGGCCACTAGGATAAGGAAAGCGCAAGCTGCTGCCAAGAGAAAAGCCGAGAAGCACAGGGGATCCGAAGGTGCCGGAGGGTCTGAGGGGAGTTCGAAAAGACGTAAGGAAAAACCTTCTGATCACATCCCTTGTCCTACTCCTCTTCAGACTATAGAGGCGGTTGCTTCGGATGTTTCTAGGGGTGACCATGTGATTTCCCCTACTCAAACTCAGGGAGATAACTTGCTTGAGATTCCTGCGCATGATTCTGCCAACACCACCACTCGTCTTAATGAAGAGCATAACGATGAGCATTCAGGGGTTCTTGGTAATAGAGATGGTGATTTTGATGATGATGTGGATGAAGAGATTGATCTTGAGGGGCCGGATAGGCATGTTAGTGAGACTACGGAACGGGTTATTATTGGAACTGAGTCAATTCCCACTGCTGCAACCCGTCCGGATAATGGGAAGTCTATTGCCCAGGAGGAAACTCCTATGCCTGATCCCCCTCCGCAAGGTTTGTCCTTTTTTTTTGCTTATTTTCTTAAGTGTTTTATTCTTCGCATCCTGTGTTGCTAATAGGTGGTGTTCCGCAGGTGCTGGTGCCGATGAGGCTGGGTCTTCTGTACCTCCGTCTCTTTTTGTTCCGACTTGGGGAATCCACCAGAGGAGCCGAGTGACCACTCCGGAGGAGTGTCGTGATTTAATGGTTAACCTTATTCCTCCTGGTGTTCAAGAGGAGATGCACCTTTTGGACAACAATGTTGTTTTGGACAGAGCCTGGTTTACCTTGGCCCGTGGTGCTATGGCACAGGCCCACGCCCTCCGTCAGTTTGAGTCTCTTTATGACACCCACCATGCCTTGCAAGAGAGTCTTGAGACTACGCGGAGTCATCTTGTTCGGACCCGAGAGGACTTTAATGTCGTTCAAAATTTCTACAACACTTTGTCTGAGAGGCATAGGAAACTCCGCGAGGAGCATGCCCAGTGTTCTGAGGGTCTTGCTGTTGTTCGGGCCGAAAAGGATGGTTTGATGGCTACTAATGCCGAACAGGCCCTTCGATCATAAGACGTTGGCCATCGCCCATATCATTGAAAAAAGTGCTGATGAGGTCCATTATTCTGCTGTGAAAGACCTGGAAAGCCAGCTTGCTCAAAAAGACTCTGCATTGGTTTATGCTGAAAGGATTTCTGGTGAAAGACTCTCGGAAAATGAGGGGCTCAGGGCCCAACTCTCCTTTGCCCAAAAAGAGAAAACCGATGCTATTAGGAAGCTTCTTCCCACTGTGGTGGAACGTCTCCTACAAAGCCATGAGTACAAACAGAGTCTCTCCGTTCCTTTCAACTTCGCGCTCCAAACTGGATGGGGACAAGGTCTGGCTGAAGAGAGGTCCGAAGAGGAGCTCCGCAAGATAATGATGAGGATGAACGGGTTTGATCCTTACTCTGACAAGAAGATGAATGCTGAATACGAGAGGTTATTTTCCAAGACTTTTATCGCGGTATGTAGAATGAATTCTCTCACACTCTCTTGAAGAAGCCAGTGTATAGCTCTCCTAAAATCACTTAATCTCTGCCCCTCACTACCTAGGATGCTCCTAGGCTTAGTTCGGACAGGTATTTGTTTTTGCCCCTAAACTCGTTAGGGCTGCGGAGGTAGCCCATTCAAAAGACACAACCTCTAAGGATTTTTCCAGGTCGAAGACTGGTCCTTCTCTTCAAGATCCTGCTTCCAAGCATGCTTCCGGAGGTTCCAAGACTCCTCCGTCTAAGAAGACTTAGCTTTTGTTATTTGTAATAGATAGGTCTTGTTTTGAATTGTTTGTAAACTTGAACGAATGTCCCTTTTTGGGCCTGATAATTGTAACTTATTCTGGTGCCTTTGTAAATTTGCCTTTGTCGCACTTGATTCCTCACTTATCTGCTTGTTCCACTTGTATACGAATGGGTTGACTCTCATATAGGTTGAGCTACCGTGAGGTCGCTTCTTTCGCGGAGGTTTTGCCATATGTACAACATGTTTCGTCTGAAGGGACTTTGCCCTTTCTTTTACTTTTACTTTTTTTTATACGACTTGTAGTTTACCCTGTGACTTAGTTGTCTGTGGGGTTTGTTTTGTCCTGAGGGGCTGTGCCCTTCCTTATCATTTTTATCCTGTGACTTAGTTGCATGTGGGGTTTATTTTGTCCGGAGGGGTTGTGCCCTTCCTTATCATTTTTACCCTGTGACTTAGTTGCCTGTGGGGTTTATTTTATTCGGAGGGACTGTGCCCTTCCTTATCATTTTTACCCTGTGACTTAGTTGCCTGTGGGATTTATTTGTCCGGAGGGGACTGTGCCTACTTCCTTATCTTTTTACCCTGTGACTTTGTATGCCTGTGGGAATTATTTTGCCGGTGGACTGTGCCCTTTCCTTATCATTTTTACCCTGTGATTAGTTGCCTGTGGGGTTTTATTATTATTTTTTTTTCGGGGGGCACTTGTTATGCCATTACTTATCATTTTTAACACTGTGCTCCTTAGTTGCCTGTGGGGATTTATTTTTTCCGGAGGGACTGTGCCTTTTTTTTCCCTTTTCATTTTTCCTGTGACTTAGTTGCCTGTGGGATTTATTTTGTCCGGAGGGACTGTGCCCTTCCTTATCATTTTTACCCTGTGACTTAGTTGCCTGTGGGGTTTATTTTGTCCGGAGGGACTGTGCCCTTCCTTATCATTTTTACCCTGTGACTTAGTTGCGTGGGCCTGTGGGGTTTATTTTGTCCGGAGGTAGCGATCCGGCCGTCTTATATAGTGCGACAAATATTGGAAAATTGCCTTCTCCTTTTGACCTGGAGGGGAAATGCTATATATATATTAATTAGCACTTCGCTCAATACAGATTGCTTAAAACAATTAAATCTACAAGTAGCATTTGGTAAATTAACTGACGTGCCATGTATCGAGGTACCACCCTTATCCCTACATTGCTTTGCAACTTGTAAGGAGCCATTCTCCGAATGCTTCTGTGGACTCTATATGGGCATTCCCAATTTGGTCCCAACTTTCCTTCATTCTCCATCCTGCTTGCTTCATTCCTTCGATACACTAAATTTCTCCAGGCTGTAAAACCAAGCTGGGGCGGACCCTATTTGTTATAGTACTGTTCCATATTTTGTTTTGTTGTTACTTGGCCTCACGTAATCGGAAGCTGCTTCTCTTCTTTCCTGCAACAAATCTAGATTCAAACGCTGCTCCTCCTCATTGTATTCCTCCCGTATCATTAAGGTTCGATAGGATGGGATTCCTATCTCGGCCGGAATGACCGCTTCACTTCCATAGGTTAAACTGAAAGGAGTTTCACCATTGCTTTGTTTGATTGAGGTCCTGTGAGCCCATAGCACATTTGGTAGCTCGTCTACCCAACCGGCTCTTTCCCTTCCTAGCCTGGTCTTGATTCCTTCCATGAGGCTTCTATTGGCCCTTTCCACTAAACCATTGGCTTGTGGGTGGGCTACTGAGGTGTTCATCTGTTGGATCTTGAATCTGGTACACCACCCTTTGAATGGTTCGTTTACCAACTGTGCTCCATTGTCTGTGACAATTATCCTTGGAAGGCCAAACCTGCAAATGATGTTGTCCATAACAAAGCGGATCACCTCTTTACCTGTTATTTTGACTAGATGGCTTTACTTTCTATCCACTTAGTGAAAGTAGTCAATATGCTACAATAATCAAACTTAGGCTCACCTCCTCTGGCTGGTGTTAACGGTCCTAGGATGTCCATCCCCCATTGATAAAAGGGCCAAGGGGCCATGATGGATGTCATGTGTGTCTTGGGTAGTCTTGGAATCGGGGTATGAATTTGGCATGAGTCGCATTTATCTACCTCTTCTTTAGCATCAGCATGCATTGTGGGCCAGTAATAACCTTGCCGCATTGCTTTCCTGACACTAGCTCTCTGGGGCCTTATGTGCATTCCACAGATCCCATGTGGATTTCCCGGATTACGTAGTTTGCTTGTAAAGGACCCACGCACCTCAACATCGGGACCAAGTATCTTTTCTTGAACAATACTCCTGCCCCTATCACATATTGGCTTATCTTGGCACGCAGGGACCGTGCTTTATTTTTGTCCGAAGGGACTATTCCTTCTTCCAAGTAGTTGATGATGGGAGTCATCCAATTCGCCCCTTCCTCTTCCATAATGGTTTTACCCTCCCAGAGTCGGTTGATGTTCATGAGAACTTCCACTCAGAATCTCTTTGGTTAGGGTGGCTGAAAGGGACTGTGGCTAGCTTGCTTAAAATATCCGCCTTCTGATTATCTTCTCTTGGTATGTTCTCAATGGAAAATGTCTTGAATGCTGAGATGAACTCTTTGGCTTTGGCCAAATACTTGATCATTGATTCTTTGGTAGCTTCGTATGTCCCATTGATTTTGATTAGCAAACCAATTGGAGTCTACCTTCACCTATATGCTTGACACCTTCATCTTTCTTGCAATGCGTAACCCTGCGAGGAGGGCTTCGTACTCTGCTTCATTATTGGTACTGACAAATGTTAACCGAAGAGCATAAGTATACTCCAAACCACTAGGTCCAATTAGCACGAGACCTGCTCCTGAGCCTTTCAGACTGGTCGCCCCATCCGTGAAGAGTGTCCAGACTTCAGTGTCGTCTATCTCAGGTGGTACTTCGGGCATTCGAAAGTACTCTTCTTCTGCCTCTCCATCCGGAGCATCGGACATGAATAATTGCCTGGACTTTGCCTTTTTTATGCACCTTTCCTGTGTAGGAAACGAAATTTTGTATGTCCCTATCTCCACAGCGTACTTGGCCAACTTTCATGTGGCGTTGTTCTGCCTAAGTTTAGTTTTTATGGGTTGGTCCGTAATGACCTTGAAAGCGTGAGCCTTCAAAGTACTTCATAACCTCCTCGTTATGTTGTCACTTAAGAAAGGGCCAGCTTTTCCAAGGGGAATAATTCTTTTCGGCATCATTCAGCGTTTGTCTCACATAATGGAGGGCATTGCTTCTCGTTTACGACTCTGTAAGAAGTGCTGCTGAGAAAGCCTCATTTTCCACTGCTAGGTATGCCATACGTGTTTCCTTCGGAAAAAATTGGGCGGTGTTAATGTGGAGGGAATTAATTATTCAGCTCTTCTTCTTCTGAAAGCTTCCGTCCGCCCTCTGGTACATCGGTACTCATGCTTGTTTTCTTTTGTTATGTTTTTAAGAGTAGTGATCGAAAGGAGAGAACTTGTCGGCTGATATTGGCCAGGAACGTTTAACGAAGCTAGTCTTTCCCCCCCCACCCAAATTGAGACTTTGCCTCTTTCATTTCAATGTTTTGAGAGGAGATCGATATTGCCTTTGTCTTTTTGGGGTTTCAACCGGATTAATTCTGATGTGACCATGTATCCCAAAAATTTGCTTCTTCTACACCAAATCGAAATTTTTCTGGATTTCGCTTCATGTTTATTGCTTTCACAAATTTTCGATTGTTTCTACAATGTCCGCCAGGAGATCCGTTCTCATCTTTGCTTTTGATAACTAAGATCGTCCTATCCCACATATGCTTCTTGGTTCTCCTATTGGCTTTGAAAAGTTGAGTCAACCAACCTTCGGTAGGTGGCACCTCATTTTTTAACCAAATGCTTCTTCATGTCAGCAGTATGTGCCTCTGCTCTGTGTAAAAGGCTGTCTTGTTCCTCATCCATGCTTCTCTGCCATCTGGAATTTGATGGGTCCTTTGTAGGCATCAAGGAAACCTTGTCCCCTTGAAACAATGAAGGCTTCGACCTTGCAGTCTCGATACTTAGGCAAGGGGTAATAGTCTTTCGGGCATGCAGAGTTTCAAATTTTTTAAATGCAATACACATCCTCCATGATCCATCACATTCTTGACTAGAACTGGGTTAGAGATATACGTTGGTACCTTGCTGGACGGGACTTTTTCCTGCTTTTACCATTAGCTTCATCATTAGTGACAGCTTCCGCTTTTTTCTAGAGAAAAAGTCCATTCTTTTTTGGAAGACCGGTTACCAAAGACGGTTACTTGTGGGAGTGCTCTATGATCCTTCGAGGCACCCCGGTCATGTCAGCAGGTTCCCAAGCGAAGACCTCCATGTTATTTGTTAGGAGTGTCTTTAGTTGGTTCTTGCAAACTGGGGAAAGTCCTCCTATGGTAACCATTTGATCTGGGAAGGAGGGATTAACTAGTATTTGCTCAGTAAGGTCTGCCCCTTCATCCGGCTGTCCTGCCTCATGGACCTCTAGTTGCTTCTCCGTCAGTATTTGCTTTTCTTCTCGAAGTCTGCATTCTGCGATTATCGTTGCCCGGGTTACCAGAGTTGCTATTCATTTTGGAGTGGGGAACCTGATCATTGAGTGGATGGTCGATGGGATAGCATGCAGTGCTTTCAGCCCTGGTCTTCCTAAAATTATGTTGTAGGGGGAGGGGGCGCGAATGACTAAGAATTTTATGGACATCCTTCTACTCAGACCTTCATTCCCAAAACATACCTCCATATCGATTTTCCCCAACGGCTTCGCCACCTCGCCGGCGAAACCCACCAAGTCCGTTCGCCTTGTTTCTCTTACGTCACGACCCTTTAATTTCGCGGGCAAGTTTTCAAAAACAATGTTCAAACATAAAAGACTTCACGGATGAACATCATCCATCCATACACGCGCCCCTACCAGATAACCCTCCACTTCGGCTTCTATGATTAGAGGCTCATCGGATGCATCGTCTGATATGACCCCTGGGAAGGTGATAGGGGCGTTATCCAAGTTCTGTTGCTTTTTTTACCCTGCACCCCCCTTTTTATTTTCCTTTTTTGCACCGGGTCCTTGCGCTTTTTCTCTTTGGAGGAGAGGATTCCTACCATGTTGATTACCTTGGGTGGAGGGGGAGGGTTTCTGCCTTGGCCCCTTCCTACTCTTTGCCTTAGGTCCTTCATCAAGTGATTCAACTTTCCTGATTCGAGGGCGATTTCCAATTGTTTTCTCAGTTGTATGCAATCGTTTGTGTGATGGCCCTTATCTTGATGATAGTCACAGTATTTATCGGGATCGCCTGTTCTCAACGGATTCGCCACTGGTCTTGGTGCTGGCAATTGCAATTGGGTTTCGGTAGCTAAAATTTCTTTGGGACACTTAATCAGAGAGTCCAAGGAAAGTACAGGTACTGTTTTGTTTGCTTGGTCTCTTTGGGGATAGGGAGCTCTGTATATACTCTGCTCCCGCAGCGTTTTGAATATTGTCTCTTACCTTGTAAGGGTTTTTATAATCATTTCCCTTGTAGTCTCTTCTTTGGCTACTTCGGTTGTCTCTGTCATTTCTTGTGGAAGTTGGAAAGGTCAATCTCTGATGGACATCTCGTGGTCCTGTCGGAAAGGACAGGCGACGATGAATGTCCCTCGACTCTCCTGGTGGGAGTTTCGTGCGGCATACGCTTTCTTCGCTCTTCCTTTCTATTTTTTCCGGACAAAATTAATGTCCACCCTTCTCATCATTTCATCAACGGTTTTGGGTATGTTGCTTGAGAAATGTTTTGACCAGTCAGAGATTTTATTTGATATCCTTAATTGACGAGATATTCATGACTTCCGGAACATTCATGATGGACACGTTTCCTTATCCATCTTTCTTTGAACGCCGGTTGGTATCGTTAGCCCTTCTCACCCCTTGGTGATCTCATGACGGCTATTTGTAGCATGCCCTCTCTTATGGAGTACCTGGTAGGAATGCTCCCTTAGTTAGGTACCATTCATGATGCTATTGAGGTGGAAGGACTCTCGAACCAGCCCCTGCTCCTTCCGTCCAATGTTTGCTGTTAAACATCCTCGACACCACATACTTGGACATGGGCCATCTCTTGAATTTGTGTCATTCTGAGAAACGATTTAAATGATCGGCTGGGTCAGTGGACCCATCATATAACGTGATGTTGGTAGGCATAACATATTCCGGTCCTGCGAACTCAATGATCCTTCTTGTGAGGGGTGTTTTAAGTATTTCCTTGAAAGGCTTGCTTAAGTCTTCCTCGCCGACATCTTTTCCTCTCGCGACACGTCCTTCTTTTAGAAGTATATTATATGTTCCAAAATCCAAACGTATCGGGTCAGCCTTGTTCTGTCGGTTGTAATATTTGATTATGACTTTATTGCGAAAGTGCCTATTTATTTGCTCTTTTGTGAGAGGAAGGGGAGTCCCTTCTCGCTCGTTCTGATCGTCCATCCCTCCTCCAGATGGTTCTGTCATTCTCTCTTAGCTGGTAGATGAGATAAACGGGTCCCACGGATGGCGCCAAAATGTTAAAGTAAAATACCGTACCTTGAGTTTAGGGCGCGTTCCCTGCCCTCTTGGTGAAGTATCCTCTTAAATTACCTGAAAGTAAGAAAGAATACCCATTAACTCGCCCCGGGTGTTGACCCAGGACCAAGCTCGGGCATGAGAGTAAGTAGGTGAATATGAGTCGAAGGGGCTATATGTTGGAGCCGAATAGGCTATAGTAATAAATGTTTTCTACTCTAACCTAAGGACTCCTTTTATAGCGCAAGGAGCCCTGTACAAGATAAGACCTAACTAGATCTCCTAAATCACAGTGATAATTAGAGTACATTCAATATATAACAATAACGCGTATTTGACTATGTGTAGATCTTATCTTCATGCTGCAGTAGAAAGTCTTCAACCAGTGGAAACCTTGCAGTGGAAAAATATACTAATAGTGGGAAGTTCTTCTAATAGTGGGAACCATTCAACTAACAGTGGGAATCCCTTAGCATTTTATTCCCAACACGTGGAACATCGCCAATCTCAAAGAGTGTTACCTCTGAGCCACGGCTCATGCATGGATGAATTCGCACTACAATTAGGAATCATAATAAAGTAATCCATGTATTTTTCCCCTTTTTGTATTTGTCATTCATAACTATCTTTGGATAATTATAGGCTAAGCATCCTTATAATCGGCTTGCCGCGTAAGAGGGTTGCAACCCCAACGGCCACAGATTCCGCATCCTTACTTTACGTGTACCTAAGACGTTAGGTATATAAGAAAAGCCTCCCACGGAGCATGTAAGACACTACAAGTGCGATTATAAACAAAATATATCAGGAGATGATAAATTACAAAGATTGTTAACCACGAATATCCGTGGATATATTACAAACAAACATGTTGCCTAAGTACCACAGACAGTACTATGGCCAATCCAAATTATACATAGGTGGTAAGGACTTAGATCTAAGCAGCCTCGGAGATGCCTCATCTTCAGATATCTCAGTATGTGTAGCAGCATCAGCCAGCAGGATGGAAAGACCTTGAGGAGCAGCGATAGGAACTGATACTGAGACGCCGTCAGATCTGGCATGGTGGGCAGAACCGAATGACCTTATGGGTACGGGCACACCACCCAACACTTTCTTCTTCTCTACGCGACGGCATATGTAGCCGCGATGGCACTCTAACAGTATCTCCTCTTTGAAGGACCAGGGATCTTTAGGGTTGCGTGCCTCAGGGTATACAGGGATCTTTAGTTGGGAAGAGCTAGGGCGAAGCTCATGGATCCACTGAGGAGTGTCTTCTCTAGAATTACTCTCCAAATATAGGGATTCCATAATCAAGTCTATGGGGGCATCCTTCAACTTCTCCAGCTGATCGACTATAGGGTACTTCAAAGCCTTCAAAGCATGAAGGGCCGCAACATATTTAGTATTGGCCTCAGGGTCGTACGGCTTAATAGCCGCTAATTCCAACTTTGCCTTTCCGTGCTCTACCCCATGTTTGAGCCCCGCACTCATACCTTTAGCGATCCTAACGGATACACATCGTCAAAATGCATATCTCATTATATGTAGACTCAGCATAACCAGACTCAGTACACTTCATGACAGCTAGGCGTAGACCGTGCCCGATAACCCATCGGCGACTTGTGATTGCCGTCAGCATATGAGGGTACAACTCCTCATCAAAATCTATGCTCAGCGCATCCAATCTTGCATCCATTTCCGCACACCGAGAGTTCAGCTGGTCATCCTCGTGTTTCTTGAACTCTTCAAAGGCGGCTTTTATCCTTTCCTCGCCCGTGACTTGAGCCTGGAGAGTAGACACTTGCTGGGACAGCTGATTGTTGCTAACTTGAATATCCGAGAACTGGACGCGGAGGCTTTCCAATTCTTTCACAAGTTCCGCATTCTTGGCCTTCGCGGCTTCCTTCATGTCAGCCTTGACTTCAAGCAGCGCCTCTAAATTTTTTATGTCTTTTTCCCTAGCCTGGATCCTCTGGTCCCGTCAGGCTACTTGAGCTACAGCTTTCTTTAGCAGTTTGGCCTCTTGTTCAAACCTTAACCTCAGTTGAGAACCCATTGCCACTTGCTGCGCCAGGTTTATGTTATATTGGCTCAGAAAGTCATCGTTGGGCAAGTGGTGCAACACGGAAAAGTACCCTGGCGGTACTATGTGATCCACAATGTCTTGGCACACATCCGGGGTGTCCAAGCGGCAGTTGTTGGTCACACCCCATCCTGGCTGATATATACTTCCTGGCGACCTGCCCATGGATGTGAAGGAGGTAGACTTCTCAGAGTCCAGATCTTCCGCGACTGCCGCTTTCTTAGAAGATCTTGCATTAACGAAACAAGGCAAATATGGTTTGTTAGCATGGCTACACTTTTAGAAGGTATACTAAAAAAAACAAAAAAAACATCATGGATCAGATCACTTACTGGGCAATATCTTGCTTAGGGATTGGCTGCGGCTTCGCGTATAACAGCGGGTCCAGGTCGCTTACGCTTTGTAGCGCGACAGGAGTATCCTTCATTGCAGACGTATAAGAGGGGGGGGGGTCCGCACCTAATCCCATGGCAGCTAAGGATTTCCCTCCATGATTATTCTGCATAGGGCAGACGGAGGCATGATCTTTTCTTAAAACCTTGGGAGGTGCGTTCGCTTCCGTCTCACTTTGGTCTCTCTTGCGGCGCCTTTTGTTAACCAGAGGCCCCATAGTGGTTGCCTCTTTTTCCAGATTTAGTTCTGGGACGACCTCCTTGGTCGCTGCATTTTCTGTAGAAGGAGCCTCTTGGGACACCACGGCCGGAACCTGGTCTTCAGTCTTGCCCCTGCCAGTGATCATTCGGGGCGGATCTTCGCTTGAGAACTCCAGTGGTGACTTCTCCACTACGGAGGATGTCTCTAAAGATCTCAATGCCGCGACCGTGTCCTCCATATCTATAACACGGTTCGCATTGGCAGTCAGTAGGGGCACCTTATAGGCGGCGCGCGAGCGAGTCCCGGTCTTTACTTTGGTGGGGTTTGGGGTGCTGATCAAGTTGAACAGATCCATATCTGCATTCATACAGGAATAGTTAGTATATTTTCATGCGTATATGAGACGTATAAAGAAAATATATGAACACCCACCCCGGTCGTCATCATAAAGGAATGTAGGGTACATGTCGTCCCCCAGAAAATAGTTCCGACTCAGCCCTACTAGGCACAATAGGGTTTATGGTTGTTTTTGGATAGGGGTGCGGTGTGTATCTAAGGTTGCCACGTCCGCCGCAGAATAGGAGTCTGCTGACGGCATCTTGTCCTTTGGAGCATCTGAGCGCCACTCCATGACGGTCAGGAATATCCTCTCATCTACCCAGAAGAATCAATTGTTCCAGTTCTTCACGGAGTCAAGGGGCTTCGTGTAACACTATGGAGTAGTCCTCCTCGGTCGTTTGCTAAATGACATCCATCCCGAGTTGGAGGGAACGTAGAAAACACGGAACAGATTTAGGGTGGGAATTATGTTCAGAATACAGCAATTAATTTCAAAGTAACTTACTTTTGCCGCGCCTAGTACTGACAATTGAGAGAGGTAAATTTGGAAATGGCCTAAAATGTTGAAGAGAAGTTAGGAAATGGGGACGCGGAAGTTGGCAAATTCAAAAAACTTGGTGTAAACACCGACTTTGCCTTCCGGAAAATCCACGATGGTGTCCTTGGGGCCAGGCATCTCCGGATGCAAGTCTTCTGGTATATAATACTCTGAGGCAAACTCTCGCTGGTACTCTAAGGAAATGGTTGACACGACGTCCTCAAGTTGTATGGTATCCCTAACCATTTTTAACTAGTTTGATAGAAGGGCGTGGTGTACTAACCTGCGGTGACAAAACTCCGTGGGTGTTAGGTGCTTGTGCGGCTATGTGTGCAAAAATGGCGGTTTGATTCGATAACTGTGGAAATATAAACAGTGATCACTTGCTCTATTTATACTACATATTTGGTAGTTGTGCCTCGTTAGATGCTTGACACATGTCACCCACTATTTGTTTGGGATGGCTAGCATTACGGGAAAGTCCAAACGGCTCTGGGCCCACATGTACCATCCTTTAGCAGTTTTCGCTGTTTTTCGATAAAGGGTACTATTCCTGAAGGGGGGGGGGGGGGGATGATGACGTATAGTGTGGACCGACCCGGCCCACTCATACGATTATGGGCTTACTCATTGTTATCACTACTTGGGCCAACGGGTTGCGGTCGCGGACACCCGTTTAGGCTGCGGCTGCCAGAGCGCGGTTTCCAGCACGTGGCTTCTGCATGCAATATCTTTATAAGCTATTTTAGGAAAAGATAATCTAAATAGATAAGAGATACGCTCTGCTTATTTGAATAGGTTAAGATAAGGCCAAATCCCGAAGATATCGGACAAGTCTTGGGCCGAAAGATAAGGAAACCCTAAGGCCTACTTGGCCTATAAAAGGAAGACGATTATCATCAATACATGTATCGCATAATTACATTCGATTACTCCCCAAAGCTATATACTTACTCTCACGCATGAGTCTAATCATGGGATCCGCTCCCACGATAAGGTTAACGGTGTTTTATTCCTTGTGCAGGGATCCTGAAGCAAATTCACTTGGTACAAGAACGAGGTACTCCATACCCGAATAACTGCTTATTCGGGCCAAACACAACCTAACCTAACTTTTGTATCAACACTATACAATGTTGAATGAAGTCAAACATGGACTCTTTTCATTTTTTAAAGTTGATTAGATCTTTTGGCATATAGAAATGTTTGATCATATAGCCAAACTATATAACATGTTCTATTAACAGAAAAACTTTGGTTGCAATATTTTGAAAATAACCAATATTAATTTTGGATTACAAAGTCATGTTTGAATTAAAAAGTTCAAGTGAACATACTTTCTATGGAATAATAAGAGTGGAACCTTTGAAGTTAATTTTTATCTTATGTCACAGATACAAATCTGGTCTTCATGATTTGGCATGTAAATAAATTGTGCAACACATAGGCTATAAATGCAAAACTTTTGGTTAAAGTTTATGAGAAAACTAGATATTAACTTAGAAATGAAGTTGTTATGAGTTTATTCTTGATAGTTAAAATGTACCTTGACGGCATTGAGAACGTTCTTTCCTGTTAAGGTATATCGCACCTGCACACACCTCTGTATAGACCTCTGTACAGACATCTATACGGTATATAGCTCTTGCACACACCGCTCAAACAAACAAAGAATACAAACAAGGCTTACGGAAAGTAAATGGAGAATATAATCGACACAAGATATAACGTGGTATCCACGACTAGGATAGTCGTGGCAGTCCACGGGATCAAACTAGAGAGATATTATTAAGCTCTGAGCTAAACTGCTCAGGCTCGTGCCAAACTGCACGATGCGTGCCAAACTGCACGACGCGTGCCAAACTGCACGACGCGTGCCAAACTGCACGCCCCGTGCCAAACTGCACGCCCCGTGCCAAACTACACGAGGTACAATACACACACACCCAGATCCCTAAATACAAATTTACAATTACAATGAGGGGGTATTTATAAGTGTGAGATCTATCTTCAGTTTACATATTCTACTGATGTGGGATTGGGTTTGCACCCAACAATCCTCCCCTCAAACCCAGTACTACAATAAGCCTCCCCTCCAACAATATAGGACGCAACTTGTTCTAGAGTCGCTGGACCACCTGTCCCACTCTATGTGAACGGCGTAATCTGCTCTACCTGAGCTATCGTTGAATCTGGATTAACTTGGGGTTACACCACCTATGTCACACACATCGGGGCCTATATCAGTCTTCACAACTCAACAATCTCCCACTTGGAGGCTGATCAGTTCACTGCTCTCCGCCGCAAGTAATCTTTGTAAACTTCAAACCATCTTCCCTTTAACAATGCTACTGCTCTAACTTTTCTGTACCGTCGAACATACGGAACACGCTGCACCAACCAAACGCAGGGCTAGGAGACTTTCGATACAAGGTATCCTGAACTAACATCATTAAACTGGGAATAACAAACAAACAAAGAATACAAACACCTCTGTATATCGCACCTGTACACACCTCTGTACAGACCTCTGTACGGTATATAGCTCATGCACACACCGCTCAAACAAACCAAGAATACAAACAAGGCTTACGGAAAGTAAATGCGGAATATAATCGACACAAGATATAACTTGGTATCCACAAGTAGAATAGTCGTGGCAGTCCACGCGATCAAACCATAGAGATATTATTAAGCTCTGAGCTAAACTGCTCAGGCTCGTGCCAAACTGCATGATCGTGCCAAACTGCACGACGCGTACTAAACTGCACGCCCTGTGCTAAACTGCACGGGGTACAATACACACACACCCAGATCCCTATATACAAGTTTACAATTACAATGAGGGGGTATTTATAAGTATGAGACCTATCTTCAGTTTACATATTCTACCGATGTGGGATTGGGTTAGCACCCAACATTTCCTTGAGGTCTAAATCCACCAAAGACACTAACGGTTTGAGAGGTCGATCCTACATGGCCCATAACAACAATCCCGGCTTCAACAATATGTTTTGCAGCTGAAATTCTTGACGGTGCCGTCTTATAATTTGATTGCATCCATTCCCCTTTTTTTATTACCATGACTCATCCGTCAACCACCTGCTCATAACCAAAATGCGATCTTATACACTTATTACGACTATCAGATGTCGCCGTTTATTCGTTCATAGACTCAATAGGGTTAATCAAGATGTAGGATTTGTAGGGAAACATGTACACTTTTTATTATAACAAAATCAGATTACAATTAACAAATAATTAACAGAAATAAATAACAGAAAATATAACAGACAGAATTGGGTAGAAGCAGAAGACAGACACTATGAATGATAAATAAATAAATCAGTAAAAGGTCATGGAACGAGGCACGTGTTGGACACGCTTCCCTTAAAACAGATTCGCCGTCTGTTTCCCAGGGTACAACGTTCAAAGCTGTTGTACAGCCGGACCTGACATACTTGCCTGAAAAATCACGGAAACTTGAGTGCTTCTGATCGAAAAGATTGCAGGAAAACTTATTAATGGAGTTATTCTCTCTTGTGTGTTTTTTCCGGTTCTCTTGGAATGGTTGAGATTGCCATCTATTTATACACATCCATATGCATATGGTGCAATCAATGCTGGTTAATCCTCATTAATTTGCCAATCATAATCAGCCAATTAATTGTCAATCAATGACTCATTAATCTTGCAAATCAGCCAATTAAAATAATAGTCAATGACTCATTAATTTGCAAATCATAACATCCAATTTAATTGTCAGTCAATGACACATTAATTTGCAAATAATAACACCCAATTTAATTGTCAGTCAAAGACACATTAATTAGCTGTTATTACTCAATTTAACCAATTTTCTCCATTCCAACTACCCTTCTTTGAGACTCGATATCTCATTCACACTAACTTCATTTTTGGACATATAATGGCTTGTTACAAAGCCTTACACTTAATAATTATATTTACTAATAATTATCTATGTCCAAAATTAGTGAAAACACATTTTTCACTAAAATTTTCCAACAATCCCCCACATGAATGGAGATCGGTCGAAAACACACGAAATTTCGGCAAAATTTCTGCGGTTGAGTCCTGCATAGGATAGGTAGGTGTGACCCTTTGAACCTTCCCTTGTGAGATGCACTTAGCCTCCTAGATCTGAGTAGACGCGATGTCCTTGAACTCAAAGTCTGTTTACGTAGACGACAATACACACTCACACAAGACTCTCCCTGACCTTGTCAAGTCCTCATAGTCGTGTTCGTTATGGTCATGAACACTAGCCTGGTTCTGCAAGAGCTCTTAGGAATTGCGCCCCCCCACAATTCCCTTCGAAGCGACCCCACTTCTCTCTCACATAGGTGATTTCATCCTGAATCATTAAAAACATATGTTTTGCGATTTCATCTTGAATCATTATGCTTTGTGATTTCTTCCTGAATCATTAAAGCCATATGTTTAACCTCAACAAGTCACATTTGTTATAGGAATGGACTAGGATGTTACAAATTTTAAGTAACACCCTATATTGACGTGACTTCCCCCACATTTCTATGATTAGGTTGTCCTATTGAACCTAGATCTTGGGATCTCCAGTCAACTAGGTTAGGTTTTCCTTCATAGAAACTCATTCCTTCAAGGGCTTTAGTCCCATTCCTTTAGACGACTTACTAACTAACTCTCTGCTTAAGCCTTTTGTAAACGGATCCGCGATGTTATCCTTTGACGCCACATAGTCAATTGAGATAACTCCAGTTGAGAGTAGTTGTCGTATCGAGTTATGTCGACGACGGATATGTCTGGACTTTCCATTATACATTGTACTTTTAGCTCTTCCCATGGCCGATTTACTGTCACAATGTATACTAATGGCCGTTACCGGTTTAGGCCACCTTGGTATGTCCTCTACGAATTAACGTAGCCATTCCGCCTCTTCTCCGCATTTATCTAGCGCGATAAATTCTGATTCCATCGTGGACTTAGCTATAACAGTTTGCTTGGAAGACTTCCAAGATATAGCGGCCCCTCCTAGTGTAAACACATATCCACTAGTCGATCTAGAATCCTTTATGTCAGATATCCAATTTGCATCACTGTATCCCTCGATAACAGCAGGATGTCTGTCATAATGCAGTCCATAATCACGACTGTATCTCAAATAATGAAGTACCCTCGTTATAGCTTTCCAATGTGCATAACTTGGATTACTCGTATACCTACTTAGCCTACTAACTGCATATGCTAAGTCAGGTCGGGTACCTGTCATCAAGTACATTAACATGCCAATAATCCTTGAATACTCTAATTGGGCAACACCTAAGCCTCTATTTTTAGATAGATGCATACTGGTGTCAATTGGAGTTCTAGCTTGGCCGGAATCCCCCGCATTATGAGTATTAAGAATTTTGTCCACGTAATGTGCTTGACTTAACACAAGTCTATATAGAGTTCGTATGATCTTTATTCCAAGGATCACATCAGCCAAACCCATATCCTTCATGTCAAACTTTGATTTCAACATGTCTTTAGTGGATCTAATTATCTTGTCGTTACTGCCAACGATAAGCATATCATCGACATACAAACACAAAATTACATATCCAGCACTTGTGTCCTTCACGTAAACACACTTGTCGCATTCATTAATTTTGAATCCACTCTCTAACATGGTGTGGTCAAACTTTTGATGCCACTGTTTAGGAGCTTGCTTTAAGCCATACAATGACTTAACAAGTCTACAAACCTTGCCCTCTTGTCCAGGAGCTATGAAACCCTCAGGTTGGTTCATATATATTTCTTCTTCTAAATCTCCGTTTAGAAAAGCCGTTTTCACATCCATTTGGTGAATTTCCAAATTTCTTAATGCGGCAATAGCAATTATTGTTCTAATCGAGGTTATTCGCGTAACCGGCGAATAAGTATCAAAGTAGTCTAAACCTTCACGTTGTCTAAACCCTTGGATTACCAATCTTGCTTTATATTTGTCAACGGTGCCATCAGCTTTCATCTTCTTCTTGAAAATCCATTTATAGCCTAGTGCTTTACAACCAGGAGGTAAATCCACGAGCTCCCACGTATGGTTTTGTAAAATAGATTCTATTTCACTTTTGATGGCCTCTCTCCATGTTTCCCTTCTGAGGAGTTTTTACCGCTTCTCGGTAAGATGTGGGTTCATTTTCTACCATAAAAGAAACAAAATCGGGTCCAAACGATTTCTCGTTTCTTGCCCTTTTGCTTCTTCTTGGTTCAACTTCTTCTTCCTCGGTTTGATCTTGCTCACACATGGAGATCATTATCAACTCTTTGTCTCTACTGGACAACTTTGTCACTAACAAATGAGCTTCCATTTTTTTCCCTTTGATAAACAAGGAAATATATTTTCAAAGAAAGAAGCATTCCTAGATTCCATTATTGTATTCTTTTGGATATCTAGATTTTTGATTCATGTACAATGAAACGATAAGCAGTGCTGTTTTTAGCATATCCAATGAATATACAATCCACAGATTTAGGTCCAATCTTTTGGGCCTTGGGAGTTGGCACAGCTACCTTGGCTAAACAACCCTACACTCGTAAGTATTGATATGATGGTTTTCTTCCAATCCATAAATAAATAAGGATCTCTTCCATTTCATTACATGTATCTTATTTAAAAGATAATAGCCGTCAGAATGGCTTCCCCCCACTGTCTGACTCAACCAGAACACATTCATCATGGCAGTAACCATTTCTTTCAAGGTACGATTCTTCCTTTCGGCAATACCGTTTTGCTGAGGTAAATAAGGAGCAGTGAACTCGTGTCTTATTCCATGTTTCGCACAAAGCTCGGCAAATGGAGCCACGTATTCACCTCCTCTATCACTTCGTACAACCTTGATTTTCTTATAGTTTTGTATAGAACAAACTTGTCTATAGCTTCATCTTTACTTTTCAACAAGTAAACATAGCAATACTTTGTACAATCATCAATAAACGTGATAAAGTACTTTGCTCCTTTTATGGGTAGTGATTTCAAATCACATATGTATGTGTGTACCATATCAAGTGGTTCGGTTGTTCGCTTAACCGATTTGAAGGATGTTCTTGTAAGTTTGGCTTCAACACAAGTTTCACATTTATATTTAGAATCAATATGGAAGTTTGGGTAGCTTAAAATTTAATAAACGACCATCGAATTAAAATTTACATGTCCAAGACGACCATGCCACACATTAGAAGACTCAATCAAGTAAGCAGAAGAGTTCATTTTATTGATTTCATTCTTGACAACCATTACATTGAGCTTAAACATACCATTCATGGCATAACCCCTACCAACATACATTTGATTCTTAGACAAAACAAACTTATCAGACTCAAAAACTAGACGAAAACCAAACTTGTTTAAAAGCCAACCGGACACAAGATTCTTGCGAATCTCTGGAACATACAAGACATTAGTCAACTTGAGCTCTTTCTCGGATGTCATCTTCAAAATAACATCTCCTTCACCCTTGATATCAGCAGTTGCAGAGTTGCCCATATACAGCTTCTGTCCATTGTCAACCGCTCTGAAAGAGTGAAACATACTCTTATCAGCACACACATGACGAGTTGCCCCAGTATCAATCCACCAACCACTGTTGTTAGTACCTACCAGGTTAACCTCAGAGATCATGGCACACACATCAGACACCATCGCAATCATGTCCACATTCTCATCCACCATATTCGCCTGACGTGGATTCACCCGCTTCGGCATCTTGCAATTAGCAGCACGGTGACCTGGTTGGTCACAGTTGTAGCAAGTCCCCTAGAACTTCTGTTTCACAATCCCAGCTTTAGGAGCAAGGTACTCAGACTTCCCTTTGCCCTTCTTGTCATTCTTCTTTTTGTCTTTGCCTTTTCCCTTAGAATTGGACCTTGAAGATGACCCAGCATGTTCAACCATATTAGCCTTGGCAGAATCAGGTGCATAAGTGTCTTTCTGAGCCAACTTGTTGTCCTCTTCAATACGTAGACGAACAACCAAGTCTTCAACACTCATCTCCTTTCGCTTATGCTTCAAGTAGTTTTTGAAGGTAACTTTTCAATTATAGCAGCCACTTGAAAAGTTTCACTCAAAGTCATTCCCTCAGCATGAATGTCGTGTACAGACCTGAGGGAAGGATTGGGGGGGGGGGGGGGGGGCCAGGTCTGAACCTGACTTATCACGTTCTTTGAATCAACCATCTTGTAATCCAAAAACCGAGCTACCATGAACTTCTTTGTACCAGCATCCTCTGTTTTTTGTATTTGCTTCTAATACTCCCAAAATTTCTTTGGGCTGTCCCGGTCTTGCAGTACACGTTATACAAAGGATCTATCAAACCATTCAGAACATAGTTGTGACACAAAAAATCTGAATGTTTCCATGCTTCCACAGCTTGCACAGCTTGTGCATTAGAGGATTGACCTTCGGCAGGAGGTTCGACCTGAGGCACAGTTTCTTTCAAGAACCGTGCAAGACCCAAGGTGGTGAGATAGAAGAACATCTTCTGTTGCCACCTCTTAAAGTTCTGACCATTGAACTTTTCTGGTCTTTCTGCATGATTAGCCACTGTGTTGGTAGCCGGCGCACCGGTTGGGATCACAACAGTAGTCGCATGAGGAGGAGTTTGAGTGTTAGTCATCCTGAAAACACGCAAAAACAGTTAAACAACTGTTATAAATCGGTATCTGCTTGTACCAGATCTGCTTCAAAGAAACTCAATCTTGGTTTCAATGAATCAACAAATCAGTTTAATAGAAACTCAATCTTGGTTTCAATATAAACTGATTAAAACGTTATAGATCTGTAAATTAAAATCTGTTTAATTAAAACTGATTTCCAAAGAAACTCAATCTTGGTTTCGAAAGGAAAACAGTTTATATATATAAAATCTGATTAATAAAAGCGGTTTTTAATTCGGTTAAACCGAATCTGTTTTAAGATTGTAGGGAAACATGTACACTTTTATTATAACAAAATCAGATTATAATTAACAAATAATTAACAGAAATAAATAACAGAAAATATAACAGACAGAATGGGGTAGAAGCAGAAGACAGACACTATGAATGATAAATAAATAAATCAGTAAAAGGTCATGGAACGAGGCACGTGTTGGACACGCTTCCCTTAAAACAGATTCGCCGTCTGTTTCCCAGGGTACAACGTTCAAAGCTGTTGTACAGCCGGACCTGACATACTTGCCTGAAAAATCACGGAAACTTGAGTGCTTCTGATCGAAAAGATTGCAGGAAAACTTATTAATGGAGTTATTCTCTCTTGTGTGTTTCTCCGGTGTTTTGGAATGGTTGAGATTGTCATCTATTTATACACATCCATATGCATATGGTGCAATCAATGCTGGTTAATCCTCATTAATTTGCCAATCATAATCAGCCAATTAATTGTCAATCAATGACTCATTAATCTTGCAAATCAGCCAATTAAAATAATAGTCAATGACTCATTAATTTGCAAATCATAACATCCAATTTAATTGTCAGTCAATGACACATTAATTTGCAAATAATAACACCCAATTTAATTGTCAGTCAAAGACACATTAATTAGCTGTTATTACTCAATTTAACTAATTTTCTCCATTCCAACTATCCTTCTTTGAGACTCGATATCTCATTCACACTAACTTCGTTTTTGGACATATAACGGCTTGTTACAAAGCCTTA
The DNA here is from genome assembly GCA_026074375.1 of Tanacetum coccineum. Taxonomy (NCBI): domain Eukaryota; kingdom Viridiplantae; phylum Streptophyta; class Magnoliopsida; order Asterales; family Asteraceae; genus Tanacetum; species Tanacetum coccineum. Next base: position 68,962 of record BQNB010003328.1, read on the forward strand.
CACTTAATAATTATATTTACTAATAATTATCTATGTCCAAAATTAGCACAGTTTTTACATGTAGCATATGCTTATATTGGCTAAATAATCACACTCGCAAGAGTCATCTAACATAATAAAAAATACTAAATTCAAAAGGAGTAGCTTTTAGAAGCAATGTGAGTACAAATAAGGTCTTAAGTTGAATATTCATACCTGCACTCGGTTGGTTCTTACCATTGCCATAAATGGTTGCTCCAATATGGTTCAGTTTGGTCATCAAGTTTGGTCATCAGAATATTTCACTTTCTCTATTTTTACTCAAGCTTCCTCGTGGAAGTAAAAAGTTACTTTTTCATAAGAATAAGTAACTTTTTAGATTTGCAAAGCATATGTGTGATGTGGTAGAAATTTGCCTATGAACCTAAACCATTGTAAACCTAACTACACAACTAAAAGTGAATAATTTGGTGAAATCACTATGCATTTGACTTGAATAAAAAATCATATGTCAAAAACTTTCTTACTAAGGGCAACATGTTAACTAAATTACCTGGTATGATCTCCTCCTCAACTACAACCTTTAGGGAAATCCCTATATCTTCCAATTCGTTTCACACGTTTTCAGTTTACTTGTTCATTGAATAATAAAAGATAACATTCAAGTAAAGATTGTCTAGAACAAAACATCATAAAAGAGACACCCATGACTCATACTACAAATTTAATTAGTCAACCAACTACTGCTTTTTCGAATGCTTGTTCTTTGCGTCATTTTTAAAGAGATATTCTCAATACTTTTTAGACACGGTATTTTAACATGGTATTCTAAAAAGGGTAGGACACAATTGTGACCCTTAGATGATTAAATTAACGGTTTTGATTGAAGTGGCAAGTTTGTAATTTTTTAAAGTTTCAATTATGTTATTCAGTTAAATAAAGGGCAAAATGGACTTTTTAGCATGAAAAGAGTCAGTCATATTTTAGTCAAATTTTGCAAAATCTACGGGTTTCTAAATTTTATCTGCTCTTATTTCTCGATGATGATTACGACATTTTTTATAATATTATTTCGTCATTGTTATCCGTAGATCAAAATTTTTTATTGTGATAGTTTTTATTCACCAACTCATCGTGTAAGATCCGAGTTGGATTCTCCCCTATTTAATCTTCCTTATTGATTATCGTTTTCCTACAAGTTGTATTTCATTTTTGCTAATAATTCTTTATAGCAAAGATGATTGATGATGTTTGTCAATGATGATCTTGATGATGAAGATGTTGACGCATGCGAAACAACAGATATGAAATGTAAAACGTACTGAATGATGATGATGATTACATATGTTGCTCAATATCATAATGTTGTTGATCGATAAACAAGCGCATAGTGGATGACAGTTTAACAATGCATACTTGCTGATCAATCGATGTAGATTATTATGTAGAGATCATGTATACATTTTGATGCGCATACTCTATGATGCAAAGTCGAATGTAATTATGACATTAAAGTCGATGTAGATTATGATGCATTCTCGATGATGCAAAGTCGATGTAGATTATGATGCATAGTTGATGATGCAAAATTCAACAGTAGAATTGATGCTTACAACTCGATGATTGCAAAATTTCATGTATATTATTATAGCATTCTCACGATGATCGCAAAGCGTCATGTAGATTATGAAGTCATGTAGATTATTAGCATTCTCGGATGATGGCAATAGTCGATGTAGATTATGAGAGCATAATTATGATGATGCAAAATCGCCTATGATGATCGACAAAAGTAGATTGTTTAAGACTAGTTACTATTGATAACGTGAAAGATATATAGATCACTGATGTTGAAGATGACTGATATTAAATATTTTATAGATCTCGGTACATAAATAACAGAAGTTAAAAGAAAGTATATTGCTCTTAAAACGATGGTAAATGATACAGATCTTCAACAAAAATGAAAGGAAATATGCCGATATTACCCTTTAGAAGCCTGGGCACGTGGCAACTTTTTGTGGTGTTTTACCTTTTGTAGTTTAAGCAGGTGTTTTGAAGGAACTAGTCCCTTTTAATACATATCTTACTTTCTCTTGCGATCTGCAACCTGTTGCTAAAGAAAATTTATCAATTAAATTTATACACTTTCAGCCCATTAATAGGGAAAGGGTTTACAAACATCTATCTACGAGGCATTCAAACCCGTGCGATGCACACGGGTTGTGTGTAATTCTTGATTGCGTAATGTTTTTGTGAAATGTTGATTGCGTTTGGATAAAGTATGCCAACTTAGGCATGCAGACCCCGTGCGTTGCACACAGGTTGTATCTAATTGTTGATTGCGTACGGTTTTTGTGCGTTGGGGAGGTGTAAGTATTGGTGCATGTAAGTGAAACGTGACGTGTAATGTTTAAGTAAGTAGGTATAAAATAATTAAAATTTTAAGTTGAGTTAACCTGGAATCTAACATAACCGTTAAGTGTAGGGTTTAGCTCGAGATGGTCTTGACCAATTCACTTGTAATATTTTAAATTCTTTAAATGAGTCTTAACATTATTATGAATTTACATTATGACACGTGCGATGCACGGGCTTTGTTTTTCGATAAAAAATAAACTTTCGCTTTTGTCTAAAACTTTAACTTTTTTATTGTTATTAGTCAGCCTAAAGAGCGGAAACCAAGGTTACCAAAATAAATCAATATTGCACACATTTTTTCTTAGAATTGTTTCAAATATGGATCAAACTACACAACCACTTGGTATGAAAGCTATATGTCATATAACCGATCCGGTGATAAATTTTGCTCGAATGATATATTTTCTTATAACCGATTCTTAGGAGCATCAAATGTAGGCCATTCTTTAGTATTAGGGCGTGAGGTGACATGTCGTGAGAACTTAGTATTTAAAAACTCGAGTGAGTATAATTGTTCTTGATGCTTGAGGTAGTCCCATTTCTGTTTTTTTTAACGTCAACTTTTATTAGAAAGCTAGCAAGGAGCTAGAACAATTACAAAGCAATCAAATAAGGATGTTGAAGCCAACAATCCCAAGTAAACTTTAGATTACATCTAGAATTTCTCCAAATGAAAGAACGATAAACAACATCATCGAACAAAGTCTCTTTGCGCGGTTTCTTGGAAGCAAAAAGAAGCTGGTTACGGAAATTCCACAAGCACCACCAAGACACATAAAAAACGCCTTCTAGGATCCCTTTAAGCTTGGAGCCCAATCGAATAGAATTAAACCACTCCAACAAGCCCGAATAAGAATCAACAGGGCTCCAAGAAACGTTCCACCATCGACATATAAGCCGAGAAATAATATTAAAGCCACGTCACAGGAAAAAAAAGATGGGATGTATCTTCCTGAAGACATTACATATCGGGGACATAAAGAAAAGATAAGTTTGCACCTGAATACCAACGTTTTTAGAAGGTTAGGACCTAGTGGGAGGCGACTCAAGGTGGAGTTTCCCCTGCGAGAAAAACATTCACTTGTAGGAATAGTCTTTCTAATCCATCTCGTAAGCGACATTTATCTTTGAGAAGAACCTCGTACACGGGTCTCGAGTTCTTTACACACAAAGTCCCCATCCCCGTTCAAGTCCCAAGCCCATCTATCATCTACATTAGAAAGAACCTTCGACCTAACCAAATCCTGAATGTTTTCGAGCTGCTGAGTTTCACACTCCCCTGAAATGGCGACAAAAGAGTATCGATCTCACCTTGCATTTTAACCGCAACTGAACATTCCTTGTTGTTCTCCAGGGCGTACAACCTAGGGAAAAACTCATTGAAAGGAACCTCACCTAACCAAAGATCTTCCTAGAAGCGAGTTTGCATACCTGAACCAACACGACGCTTACAATGAGATAGAAAGTCTATACCTTGATGTTTTAAGGCCGAAACTTCCCGAATAATAGACAACATATTCGAACTAATGGAAAAGAATGAGCGTGTCTGGAAGAAGAACCCATGCAGGCTGAAATGAAACGAAACCACAACGAATTTTCTTGAAGAAAGAAATCTCCTTTCCCATTTGAATAAGAAGTGCGCACGATTAAGGGCATAATAACTAGAGACTCCTCCTAAACTCCTTCATTTCTTAGAAGACGAGCATTTCGTCCATTTCCTACGACAAATCTTCTTCGTCCACCTTAGAACACACATTTAAAAAAATTACGAGTTAAAGATCCATCTCATGTAACACGGTCTTCTGCAACCTGTATATAGACATTGTGTAGATGGGTCAGTAGAAGCCTTAAAACTGCCTTTAGTAAGTGAGGACGACCCTTCCTATGGTGAGGGTATTAATCTTCCACTTCGATAGCCTAGGACTTTAATTTACCAACCATATCATCCCAAGCATGATCTTGACTTATTCCTCCAACCATAAACCCACTAAGTATTTGACAAGGCTTTCATGATTCGAACAATACCAATGGAGGCAGCCGAATTCATTAACTAAACTGCCGTGGTGCACCATCTCTTGAATGATTGCTTTTACTGAGATTAAATCTTCAACCGACGCAACGAAGAAACACAATGGAGCATTTGAATAATAATCCTTAAAGTTCTATCGTTCACTCATCATATAAAATACCGCATCGTCCGCCTTTAAAAAAGATGAGGGAAATCGAGTCGAAGCGGAGAGGACATCAATTTTAATACTCCAGGTGAATATACTAGCCTCGACTGTTCTTGAATAAACCGGACATAATGGTGCGATTCACCTAAACAAGAATGAAGATGGGTAAGGAGCCAAAGGATTCCCTTGTTTCATGACCGCAATGAAATTGAAATTCCTGAGTAGGACTTCCATTAACAAGGAACAGAAGCCATTACTGAGTTTAAACTCCTTTTTATCAAGAGGCCATTTAACACTGAAACCAAAAGAAAAAAGAACATCATCCAGGTAATCCCACCGAATTGGAGTAGTAAGCTTTGGGCAAAAATCAACTTTGTAAACCATGGCTTGCCTGCTTTTTTGCCTACACAAGGAGAGTAACTCATTTATAATAAACGGCCATTCAAGTATCTGACGGTTAGGAGAAATGCGGTTCTGAACATCTGAGATAAGGTCAGAAATAACCGAAAGTACAACGAATTAGCAAGATATTTTCGTCACAACTTTATATAGACTACGTTTTGCTATAGGCGAATATCACTCACGTCTTGGGATCCTGACATTTTTCGTATACAAAGTGATAATAGAAGCATTACAACTTTTAGCAAAAGAGTTTTGCCTGAAAACCACTTACCGCGGAGCACATCTCTGGCCCAATGGAATCCCAATATTTGCGGAAAAAGAATTCAAAGTGAAACCCGTTTCCGGCCAGGCGATTTATTTTTCGCCACAACTCCATACAGCTTTGCGAATTCATCACAGAGGACACTCGGGTTTTTCCAGATCAGAAATATGTTGTGAGCGTGCGGCGAGTCGGGGGGGAAACCTGAAATTCTAGCCGACAAGGACCCACCCGTGTCTTGGAACCTATTAGCATTAGTGAAGAACGGTTTTCTTCACTTTAACACATTAGGTCATCAACCTTATTCTTCCATCAACCTCATAACGCCCTTGACTGATAGGTGAACGCGCTTACGATTAACAATACCATGAAAAAATTTTGAGTTCTCATCACCCTCAACAGCCCACTGAATCTTAGCCTTCTGCATTTGGTCACGAACAACAGTGGACTTGATATCTTGCATTTGTTTCGTCAACTCCATCCGGGAAAGAAGAATCTCATCAGACACTCCACCTTGATCTAAAATATGATCAATACCACTCAATTTCTCTTGAATATCAATTAACCTTCCCGACTGTTTTCGTTTCACATGCTTTTTATTTCTTCACATTTTATTCTTCACATACTTTTATTGCATAAAATTATATAGAAACATAAAATTACATAAAGAAGGAAAAATGTCAAATGTGTGTTCAAACATAACACATAACACTTGCATTACTAAAATTTTTAACTAAACCAAAAGATAAAATTTTGTTACAAATTTGAATCCTCTAACTTTGTTATCATGTAGTTTTGCTATCCATATCTTCAAGTTTCACCGTCATCAACCACTAAAAATGTCGCATAAACTACAAATCAAACACTATTAACCATCCAAAAACCAAGAACATTAAACAAAAATATAACAAACATCAAACAAACAATGATATACCTTGTTTCAAAATCGTCGTCATCCTCGGTTGTTCACCATTGTTGAACGAATGATCTTCAACTTTTTTACGGTGTTTTTCCCAGTTTTAATTTTATAATATGGTCACCGTGTACAACATTTTGCCTCCTTAAGTTCATGAAAGTGATCTAGATTAAGATTATTTAAATATATTTCTTAATAGCACATGTGATGTCGTATGTGATGCTACCAATCGTAAATGTTAATTGGAAGGTAAAATTAGAGGCTGGTAGGCTGGTAGCACTCGGTTTTGCAGGGGTGCTGCATGGAGAGACACCATAGGAACGAAGACCAACTTCAGTCAGATCCTTGAATATGTGAAAGAGATAAGGTACTGAAATATTTTCTTACACCTTAAGCTTTGTACAGTTGCGTATAGACTGGTGAAGTTGCTTTTTCTTTCTATAAAGTTATTTATATATTCCAATGACAATAGGTTAGAAATGTGCACATTTATTTAGTGCAAATGAAAAGACTTTTAGTTTTGTAACTTTAGGATAATTCACATTCTTTAGAGATGAAGGGTTGTGTAAGTAACGCATGGCGGTTGGAATGCATACGGTGGACATCTACACAACACTCATAATTATCACTTCCACACTCATAATGAGCACATGCACATTAAATTAAAGGACTCAATCTTTATATATAATAGATATCTATTTATATAATAAAAAAAATCTTTCTGAATCTCCCTCCCACTCATTTAATGACGTCACTTATCTACCTCTACTTAAAAGCAAAATCATACCCCAAACACTCTATGGTTATTTCATTTCAATACAGTAGATACAAATCCAAACACTACCTACCTCCGAATTTATTAAGCGTTATCAACTAAACATTATTAACCAAGCTAACATATCAATAATTATAAGGGGGTGTTTGTTAGCCATCTTTTGAGCATATGTTTAGAATCAATGCTAAAATATGTAGTTTGGTTTGTGTGTTTGACTACTAAATAGTAGAAATGGCCCACCAAAAGTAAAAAGATAGCACTTAGGTGGATTTTGGTTAAAACCTCTCTCTCACACACTAATTAATATATTCCACTCTATCTCTCTCACACACATATACATTTTTATATTTTTAAATAATATTTAAATATTAAATTTTATTATTAAATTTATTAAAAAATATATAATTTCTCTCTCCTAAACCTATATAAAATCTAAATCTAATACCTAATTCAAATTCGGGTCCAACCCCACTTATAAACCAAACGCACCCTAAATTATAAGTTATATCCAATATCCTAATGACTAATAAGATCAAAAGTATAGGCCTATTAGTTATCCTAATGACTAATGACTAAAATTTACGCGCAAATAAGATTATAATGACTAATACTACCATCGAGTTAGAAAAATAATTTGCCGGCCTAAGTGGTGTGCCTAAAAATAGACCTACAATTATGATTTATTGAATTGAAAATTTAATTGGTGGATATGAGGAGAGAGAATGTGTGTTTGAAACTTGTCAAAATATGAATAGAGTAGGCCTATTTGTATCATAACTAAATTAATTAATCTTAGTTCCAAACATCATCTTCGGTTTGATTGTAGATTGATTAGGATATTTTGTTGTTTGTTTGTAGTTTTTTATCCGACACATGATCTTCTGCTGGGAGAGTAAAGCCTCAATCATCATCTCAAGGTAACCATCAAATTAATCTTAGTTTCAAACATCATCTTGTAGGGGTGAGCATCGGGTCGAAACCGACCCGAACCGAGAAAAACTGACCCGGAACCGAAACCGAGTTAAGAATTTTTGAAAATCGAGAACCAAACCGAATAAATCGTATGTAAACCGAAACCGAACCGAATACACTTGGCTTGGCTCGGTTCGGTTCAGTTTAGTGGTTCGAACCGACTAAATGTCGGGTTTGAGCCGAACCGAACCGAAACCGACTAAACCGAAATACTTATCCAAAACCGAAAACCAAACCGAATAAGCTCGGTTTGGCTCGGTTTGTCGGGTCGGGTCGGTTTTCGGTTTGGGTTTGATTGTGATGGTTGTTGTATAGAAGATTGAGGATCTTTGACTTTGCCACAATGGGTGGATCTGGCATATATTTTTTTTAAATTACAATTTATCCTTAATTTATGATAAAATGATTTTTTAGTACATGTTTTGAAACATATCTAATAAAAAACGAAAATTTAAATTTTTTGTGTCAAATAAGGAAAATTTTAGGTTGTTTTTTTAAGAGTAAATTGCAGATATGATCTCTGTGTTTTGCTCAGATTGCACGTTTAGTCCATACTTTTACGAAAGTGCAGGAGGCTTTCCTGTGGGGAAACTTTTGTTCCACTTTGGTCCTTTGGCCAAAGTAAAATGACAAAAATACCCTCGTCATCAACCTCCATTATATTTTTACTTATTTATTTTCTTTAAAAAAATTCACCATCTTCATCCTCATTCACCGTACTTGCCCAGATTTATCAAAAAAAAAAAAACACACTTAAAAAAATAATATAATCTCAAACAAAAAACGAATGGTCCCATAGTTTTACCATATTGTTATCAAGTTCAAATCTGTGTCAAAGTTTCTAATAATGTTGGATTTGCTAGGCAGAAAGTGATTGACACATGTTCAAGTATCTGGACGATACACAATTAATAAAACAACGAGAAGCCTAGCTCGACAGGCTATGGCACAAGAAGCCCGCCCCAACACAAAATGTCTAGCGAAGCACATCTTCCCAGTAATTTCCCTATTTCGTCGCCATACACAACTATTTCCAGACAAATTTTGGGAGGGACCTATCTCTAAACAGCTCTTCACAAAAATTTGTACACGTATGATTACAGTTGAAATATATGGGCACTATCTTTTCAGTTATACTATACCTACCCGCCTATCAACAAAAAAATATATATGAATGAAAAACTAGTGATGCATCTTGCATCGTGAAAACAAAATCTTGGGTGTTTAAAAAACATCAGTAAAGTTAATGAATATAGTCACACGATTGTGGAAGACAAGTATGTAGGGTGAATGAGGATGAAGATTGTTAAGGTAAAATACCGTACCTTGACTTTAGGGCACGTTCCTTACCTTTTTGGTGAAGTATCCTCTTAAATTACCTGAAAGTAAAAAAGAACACCCGTTAACTCGCCCCAGGTGTTGACCCAGGACCAAGCTCGGGCGTGAGAGTAAGTAGGTGAATATGAGCCGAAGGGGCTATATGTTGAAGCCGAAGAGGCTATAGTAATAAATATGTGTGTGTGTACAGTAAATGCTGTCATTTGAATAGTAAATACGGGGGTATTTATACTAGTCGAAACACTGTAGAGATGTACGGTTTCTGGCATGTAGTTGACGACCCTTTCGTCGTGTCTCTATCGCCTGTGTCTTAGATGGTGACATCTCTTTAGTTGACGTCATAGTTCATCGTATAGTCACTATCTTCCTGTGTTTATGGTGACGTTATCTCTTTGATGACGTTGTCCTGTAGATCTCTGAGATGAAGTCAGCGCTTTGTTGTTTACTAGGCTGACGTCTCATACCCGTTTGGAACTTCATGGCCCGTTCGGACCATTGTGGCCCTTTCGGACTTGAATAGCTTGCTTGGTCTGGAATGATTCGATTGGGCTTGAGTGGTTCGCTTGGGCTTTATGTGGCCCATTCGGACTATTGGCCTGTCCGGCATATACGCGGACAAAGATGGCGAACTTTTTTAAAGAAGATAAATAAGTAAAGATGGAGGTTGAAGACGAGGGTATTTTTGTCATTTTACTTTGCCAAAGGACCAAAGTGGAACAAAAGTTTCCCCACAGGGAGGCCGCCTGCACTTTCGCAAAAGTAAGGGCTAAACGTTCAATTTGAGCAAACCACAACCACAGTAAGCATATCTGCAATTTACTCTTTTTTTAAAAAAAATTAAAAAGAAAAAGTTTAAAGAATAAATTTTTAGAAAAAAAAATACAAAAGTCCCTATGAATTTTCCTTGATTTTGACATACGTGGCTGATTAAGGTATGTAGTCTTTCCAAAATAATATTGAATTGGTATGTTTGATTTACACACACTAATAACCACTACAAAAAATTAGTTGAATTAGCCACATTTTTAAGGTTAAATGTCTATGCTTAAAAATGTGTAAAATTATAATGGCTACACTTTGCTATATGCGGTAATAATGGGTGTGACAAATTTTTCTATACATATAAGTGTGGAAATATTATCAAAATGCCTATAGTTAAAAGTGTGAAAACATTCTTTGAATGTCCACACTTAAAAGTGTGACAAAATTACAAAACATTTAAACATTGTTAAATATTCACACCTAAAAGTGTGAAAAAGTGTTAAAATGTCTACACTAATAAGTGTGGCGTTTTAATAAAAAAAATTCTTCACTTTTAAGTGTAGCTTTGTTGTAATTGTACACACTTATATGTGTGGATTATTTTTTTAAAGATTTGTGACACATATAAATGTGACAAAATTTTGATCAATATAAAAAAAAAGTCCACGGTTAACTATACCGTGGAGAAAAAACCGTGGAGAATTCAACTTTTTTTTGTAGTGGTTCCACCGCAATGGTCCTGTAAGAAACTTCGTTATGAGATCGATCACATAGTGATACTACTCGAATAACAGGGCCTTAGTAGGATTATGACTAATGAAAGGTAGTAGATCGGAAAGATTTAGGGTTTTATGATGTGAGCCAGTGGCGGAGCCATGTAGTAAACAGGGGGGGCCGTTGCCCCCGATAAACTGGCGAATTTTTTTTTTTTTTAGTGCAAAATTTCCCCATCACTCTAAGATCTCATTGAGAGTATCACATCTCAATAGATTGATGACCAATACCTCAAAAACACCACAAAAACACATATTAACATATAGAAGTCACATAAACCATTACTTATGCAACAGACCATAACTCAACGCTACGGTTTGACTAACCTGCTCCAAGTAACGATGGTTGTCACACCTAGCCACTCGAATCTGTCAAAAGATTTATGTTTCATTTTCTCCACAAGGAGAGCATCAACATGTTCGATCGGCTTTTCTCATTCCGAGATCGTTGATATTGAAAAGGTGGCAGTCTTCTCCAGCCTCCGATTACCAAATAACAAATGTGCACTTATAGAGTCTAGAGCCAACGAGATCCGCCAAAAATCTCACTATGACACAAATTCCAATATACAAAATGTCGTACATCATTATACAACATTTGGTATCAAAAAGTCCTACGCATTATCCTTATGATAATTGCCAGAACATCAGAGTGATACTTTTAAGTATTCACAGTGATGATAAAAATCCTTCTTGAGCCAACATCAAACAAGCTCTTGGTAGGTGACTTGCGAGATTCTAAATGAATCAAGCTTGTGTCAACTGGATATCAATTTTGGTCCAGTATATGAATTAACGACACAATCAGAAAATAGTAACTATCTGATCACGCTTACCCATGATGCCTGCTTTGAGACAATCGGTAATGAGACCAAGCAAGTACGGAATCAAATAGCAAATCGCGTTTATAGATCTAATACTTTGAGCGGAAGCCCCTGTCAAGGAGGTTCTTCTAAACTGAACCTACCTAATCACAGGTACAGTATTTATATTGGAAAATGGTCCTCACCGGAGGTTAATGTAACCGAAGTCAAGACGAATGACAAAGCCATATTCGTCTATATCTGTTGTTTATCACTAACATTAATTTTTTAGGGTATAATGACGCTTACAACCTCATTCCCACAGAGTCAAGATTCAAGACCTCATGCGCAATCGATCAAAGATATAAACATGACGAAAGCTCCACCTACAAAGTCTTCCCAATCTCCTGATTACAAGCACTTCCTCAAAAGAATATTTTGACAAAGACTGCCGACAATAACATAGATAAAGTCTATCAGAGTAGATCAGTACTAGACTACCTACTATGATGTGCCGTATAAGAATGCAAGTTTAAAGTAAAATGTATGAGGGAGATTGTTGCAAGCTTTCAAGACCTTGAGCATGAGGATGGAGACACAAGATCGCAAGGCGGCATAAAGATTCAAGGATAGATCTCAGTAGTTAAGACAAATCAAGGCCAAAGACCACGATATCAGTATTTTGTCAAAGAATATCAAGTTAAAGATCAAGATCCAAGATCACAAGCATGCAAAAGTATCTTCAAAAATTCCCAAGAATACAAGGCTCCAAGACTCAAGACATCACAAGAAGTGATCCACAATTCAATGACCACCCCTTAGGGGGAGATTGTTAGCCGTGTTTTTAGTAAAGTGATGGTCATTCTCATTCCCGGAGCCGTGTAATAAGGAAAAACTTAGTTTACGGGAATTTATCTAAGCTAATTGGGCCTAGGTTTCGGGCTTAAGTCCATTGGTAATAGGTCCGGCCAAAAGTGAAACCAAACAACCCAAGAAGGGTTTTATCTCTTGTAACTATATAAAGTCATCTCCAAGTGTGGAGAGGGTGTTGCTTCTTATTTCTTTTTCTAATGCAAGTAACCATCTTTATTTTCTCTTTTTGTCTCTCTCTCTAGTTCTTTCTCTCTCTAAAATCTTTTCTCTTTTTTGTGTTTTTGGTGATGAAATGATATCATCTAACATTTAGATAAAGCCATTGTTAACCAAACGTGAAACTGAAACAACACCACCAGTAAAAGATAAGCGCATAATGACCAATTGTTCTGAAAAAACAAATTCACTTGGCCCAATTAGGGAAAACTAAGTCAAAACTTTCAAATAGCTCTACTTATGCACGAACACCATTGCCCACGAACAAAATAGAGAGCTCCTTGTTTTTATTTTTCTTTTCTTCTCTATGACCCTGTTTTGTGATTACAGATGTTGAGTACCACAACCAGAGTCGTAACATACCGTCCAGGATTATTAGGGAAAAGATAATAATTCAATTATGAACATATCTAAAGAACTCTGGCATGCCAACTTGCTTCTGTCTTCTTAATCAAATCACACGGTAAGCAGGATAATACCAGTTACCATGCCCCACCATCTTTGTAGCGGTGGCAGGCACAAACCTTTACCTGATGCTCTTTAGCAAAGGGTAAGGGTTTTAAAGGGCTTAGGGATATAACTTTTTATCCTTTCCATTTTGCCTTTCCCTTATACCCTTCCCTTAGCTATTAATCGATTTCTTAATTGGATTTTTCTATATTCCTTTCTGCCACCTTGAATCGCCATTACTTGTGGTGTAGCAGCCTTTTTAAAGTAAACCCTTCTCATACTCAATAAGCAGAGCATGTAGTTCACCAATCGTCTTCCCCAGTTATGCTTATTGTAGTTTCTTACAAAACCACAAAATCACTAGTGAGGCCATTCAAGATTAAACCAACACTAAGATCTTGTGGTAGCACATAACCAAGACGTTCCAGTTGCGCCACATAATTCTTCATCTTAATGACATATGGGCCAACTGGTTTTCCCTCCTCTTGTTTGCAAGCATGGAAAGTTTGAATTAGGTCAAACCTCTCAACTCCAGCTTGTTTCTCAAACATGAATTTAAGCTCCTGAAGCATTTCATAAGGTGAGGAATTTTCGAGCTGTCTATGTAGTTCAGGAGTCATACTTCCAAGAATAAGACAAGCAACCTCATTATGAGCATCATAACGCATTCCACTGCGCAAGTACTTAGAATCGGTAGGTGGAGCATGGGAAATAGGCTATTTAATAACAAACAGTTTCTTTCAACTCTCAAGACCATCTTAAGTGAACGAAACTAATCATTGTAATTTGAACTAGAAAGATTTTAACATCGACTTGAAAGCCGAATGGTTTATGTTTTAGACAGGTAGTGCCATTTACAAAACATAGTAAAGTTCAACAATTAGTATTTTCGATAATACTCTTTGAAGAACATTAACTACCAATGTTTAAACTTTTTAAACAATTAAATTTCTAAAGGTTAGGATCCAACTTGACATACCACCATCACATCAGTTGATCTGCTAGCAATGGTATATTCAAAAGGTAATTGACTATCAATAATTACCACCGGTACAATTCCTAGAACCTTATGGGACTTACTTTATTATAATAATATACTAGTAAGCATGTTTCATCCCATTTATTCTCGCGATTTAAGGTCCACACACTAAACCGATTAAGCTTTGGTCCCAATCAAGAACTGTGATTATGTAACACCAACGTCTCACGAAAAAGTGTATAATCACCTTGGGATTGCAATCTACATACGTCTCACGCATAGTAAAAAGCAACTGCAAGTGTTCTTACAAATTGGATAGCAATAACTTATTTAAAAGGGTATAATATTTGACGTGGAAAATATGTACGAAGAAGCATGCATACATTTTCGTATCATAAATTTTAATAAAAATTTTACTCGATTAAGTTATTTAATACTGTATCACTTTATTTTTCTATACATCTCATGTATAAAAAGTGTTTACCTTAAAAATTGACGTTTCAACATGTTTTCAAAATCTTAAAGATTAATATTTTATCGCGGAAAAGATTACAGAAAGGTTAAAAACGCATTCAAACCCTAGAACCATATCGCAAGACATCCTAAATAGTATGCAAGGTAAGGAAACTAACAACGTAATCAGGTATTATAAGGTATTGTATCTACAAAACCGAAGTCTTTTGACGAGATTTCCCCGAACTTATCCTTGCAACTAAATAGTACTTTGCAAATTTCGTCATTGATAAAAAATTAAATCTTTAATTTAAAAACACATTATAACTATAAATTCAATCAATAGTCCATAATAAATCTTATTTCATAATTATTAGTCATGTTTATATTTATTTTTCGAAAAACCCTTTTATTTTCTCACAAGTCAAAACTTAAAATAAAACAATATAAACACAAAACTAATACATATAATACTTATTTAAAAATACTTAACAATTAAGCCATGCAAATATCAATTATGATCCTAATTATCTAATAATTAAAATATGTATATATTCATATAAGGCTCATTCATCCAATAATTCCAGCCACATCCAGCGATATAATCGATTGCGTAAGCCATATATAAATATATACCACATAGCATATAAAATTTAAGCAACTTTAGGCCCCATTAAGACACAACTAAGATCTTCCCTTAAGCTTTTAAGAGTCCATGTAATCTTATCGAACCAAATAAAATTAATGTTTAGGAGTTTATAATTATGATGCAACATATTTGCATAAAAACCTTTTTAAACAAGTTAACAAGATTATATCATATAAAAAAAAAAAAAAAAATTCCCTCCTTGATAAATTTGCATGTATTTATCATGGACAACGAATTAACATTAATTTTGAACATCAACAAAGAAACCAGTCAATTAACCAATAAAACGCATCAATGTTTAATCTTATAAAATTTCATACTAGAATTCGTCTAATTAATTTTATAACTAATAAAGATTAAAACTTTATACATAAAGATCGAATCTTTATGCATAAAAACGCCCAAAGGGCTTAAAAAATTAGTTAAGAACCCTAATTTTGTCAAATTCTATTTCTAGTAACTACAAATTCTACACAATGGCTCGTGATGCCACTGTTGGATTTTAACAACTTTTAACCATTAAACACGAGTACACAACGAAATAAATAAATCACGTATAGAATAAGTAATTAACAAAGAGATCAAGAAGCGTGTACCTTTTAGCAATTAACGAAACCACCTTCTTGAATATACACGTGTGTATAAAGCTAATACCAGGCAAACTAAACAAGTTACCAAAGTAGATAACCTCTATGGTATTCAATACACTACAACCGACACCGAGATACGCCTAGGATGCTAGTCCTTTCCCTATCCACGAATAAAACAAGCCGAACACGATGATCTAGTTTGGATCTAGACAGTCACAATATCGATTTAATCACACAAGAGATTATAATAGCAGATCGTAAGTATTAGAATGAATCATATGTGAAATCTAAATATGGCATGCATCTACAGGCCTTCAGCACGCATGCGGCATGACTAACAATAACATGCATAATATATTCTTTCCTTTCCTGACTTTGTCGAACAACCAAGCAACAGAATAAAGGGTTTCGAATTGTGTTGTGGCATGTAATTTATGAAGCCCTTAGGGGTGTTTATATCAATGTTTTGAAACCCGGTTCGACCCGGCCGGGTCAAACCGGGTCTCGAGAACCGGGTTGACCCAGGTCACCTTAAACCCGGCGAGTCAAATCGGGTTTCGAAAATACGAAACCCGGTTTAATTTGACCCTTTTTTCGACCCGTGCGCGCGCGGTGTTTACAACCGGTTGACCCGGCCGGGTCGAACCGGGTTTCAAAACATTGATATAAACACCCCTAAGGGCTTCATAAATTACATGCCACAACACAATTCGAAACCCTTTATTCTGTTGCTTGGTTGTTCGACAAAGTCAGGAAAGGAAAGAATATATTATGCATGTTATTGTTAGTCATGCGCATGCGTGCTGAAGCCTGTATGCATGCAATATTTAGATTTCACATACTGATTCTTTCAATAACTACGACTGCTATTATATCTCATGTGTGCTTAAATCGGTGTGACATAGATCCAAAACTAGAACCATCGTGTTCGCTGTTTTATTCGTGAAGAAGGACTAGCATCCCAGCGTATCTCGTGACGTGTAGTGTAATGCATACCATAGAGTTTAGCTACTTTTGTAACTGTTTAGTTGCCTGGAATTAGCTTTATACACACGTGTATATTCAGAAGGTGGGTTATTCGTTAATTGCTAACAGGTAACGCTTCATGATCTCATTGTAAATTACATAATTCTATACGTGATTATTTATTTCGTTTTGAACTCGTGTTTAATGGTTAAAAGTTGTTAAAATCCAACATGGCATCACGAGCCATTAGTGTAGAATTTGTAGTTACTAGAAATAGAATTGGACAAAAATTAAGGGTTCATTAACTAATTTTTTAAGCCCTTTGGGCGTTTTTATGCATAAAGATTCGATCTTTATGTATAAAGTTTTAATCTTTATTAGTTATAAAATTAATTAGACGAATTCTAGGTTGTATGAAATTTTATAAGATTAAAACTTGATGCGTTTAATTGTTAATTGATCGGTTTATGTTCAAATTAATTGTTAATTCGTTGTCCATGATAAATACATGCAAATTTATCATGAGGGAAACTAAGAAATAATTTTCTTGTTAATTGATTAAAAGGATTTTATGCAAAATATGATGATCAATAATTAAAAAACATAAAACATAAAATTTTATTGGTAAGATCCAAGATCTAAAAGCTGAGGAAGATCTTAGTTGTGTCTTAATGGGGCCTAAAGTTTGCTTAAATTTTAATGCTATGTGGTATATATTTTATATACAGGGCTTACGCAATCGATTATATCGCTGATGTGGCGAATAATTGGATGAAATGAGCCTTAATATGAATATATATAAATGTTAATTATTAGATAATTAGACATAAATGATATTTGCATGGCTAATTGTTAAGTGTTTTTAAATAAGTGTTCATATGTATTAATTTTTGTGTTTAAATGTTCTATTTTAAGTTTTGGACTTTTAAAAATAAAAGGTTTTTTCAAAAAATTAAATATAAACATGACTAATAAATATGAAATAAAATTTATTATGACTATTGATTGAATTAAATAGTTAAAAATGGTTTTTTAAAATTAAAGATTTAATATATTTATCAAATGACGAATTAGCAAAAGTACTATTTAGTTGCAATGGATAAGGTCTGGGAGACTCGTCAAGACTTCGGTTTTGTAAAACAATTACTTATAATACCTGATTTAGTTGTAGTTTCCTTACCTTGCATACTATTTAGGAAGTCGCGAATGGTCTAGGGTTTGAATGGTTTTTAACCATTCTGTAATCTTTTCCCGCGATAAAATATAAAATCTTTAAGATTTGAAAACATGTTGAAACGTCAATTTTTAAAGGTAACACTATTTATACATGAGATGTATAGAAAATAAGTGATACAGTATTAAATAACTTAATCGAGTAAAATTTTTATTAAAATTTATGATACGAAAATGTATGCATGCTTCTTCGTACATATTTTCCAAGTCAAATATTATACCCTTTTAAATAAGTTATTGCTATCCAATTTGTAAGAACACTTTGCAGTTTTTTTACTAGCGTGAACGTAAGTAGATTGCAATCCCAAGGGATTAAACAACTTTTTCGTGTACGTTTGGTGTTACATAATCACATTCTTGATTGGACAACTTTAATCGTTATGGTGAGACCTTAAACTCGAGGCATAGATGGGATGAAACATGCTTACTAGTATATTATTATAATAAAGTAAGTCCCATAAGGTTCTAGGAATTGTACCGGTGGTAATTATTGATAGTCAATTACCTTTTGAATATACCATTGCTAGCAGATCAACTGATGTGATGGTGGTTTGTCAAGTTGGATCCTAACCTTTAGAAATTTAATTGTTTAAAAAGTTTAAACAGTGGTATAAATGTTTCTTCAAAGAGTATAATCAAAAATACTAATTGTTGAAGCTTTACTAATGTTTAGGTAAATGGCACTACTGTCTAAAACATAACCATTCGGCTTTTCAGGTCCGATGTCACAATCTTTCTGGTTCAAATTACAATGATTATTTCTACACTTAAGATGGTCTTGAGAGTTGAAAGGAAACTGTTTGTTATTAAATAGCCTATTTCCCATGCTCCACCTACCGATTCTAAGTACTTGCGCAGTGGAATGCGTTATGATGCTCATAATGAGGTTGCTTGTCTTATTCTTGGAAGTATGACTCCTGAACTACAGAGACAGCTCGAAAATTCCTCACCTTATGAAATGCTTCAGGAGCTTAAATTCATGTTTGAGAAACAAGTTGGAGTTGAGATGTTTGACTTAATTCAAACTTTCCATGCTTGCAAACAAGAGGAGGGAAAACCAGTTGGCCCATATGTCATTAAGATGAAGAATTATGTGGCGCAACTGGAACATCTTGGTTACGTGCTACCACAAGATCTTTGTGTTGGTTTAATCTTGAATGGCCTCACTAGTGATTTTGTTGGATTTATAAGAAACTACAATATGCATAACATGGGGAAGACGATTGGTGAACTACATGCTCTGCTTATTGAGTATGAAAAAGGTTTACCTTAAAAAAGGCTGCTACACCACAAGTAATGGCGATTCAAGGTGGCAGAATCTAGAAATCCAATAAGAAATCGATTAATGCTAAAGGGAAGGGTAAAGGGAAAGGCAATGGAAAGGATAAAAGTTATATCCCTAAGCCTAAAAACCCTAACCCTTTTGCTAAAGAGCACCCGGCAAAGGATGATGCCTGCCACCGCTACAAAGAGGTGGGGCATTGTAACTGGAATTATCCTGCTTACCTTGCTGAGTTGATTAAGAAGAAGAAGCAAGTTGGCACTGCCAGTTCTTTAGATATCTTCATAATAGAATTATTTTCTTTTCCTAATAAATCCTGGGTGTACGACACTGGTTGTGGTACTCACATCTGTAACACAAAACAGGGTCTTAGAGAAGAAAGAAAACTAAAACAAGGAGCTCTCTATTTGTTCGTGGGCAATGGTGTTCGTGCATAAGTAGAAGCTATTGAAAGTTATGACTTAGTTTTACCTAATGGCCAAGTGATTTGTTTAGACAATTGTCATTATGCGCTTACTATTACTGGAGGTGTTGTTTCAGTTTCACGTTTGGTTAACAATGGCTTTATCTAAATGTTAGATGATATCATTTCATCACCAAAAACACAAAAAAGAGAAAAAGATTTTAGAGAGAGAAGAACTAGAGAGAGAGACAAAGAGAGAAAATAAAGATGGTTACTGGCATTAGAAAAAGAAAAAAAGCAACACCCCACTCCACACTTGGAGATGACTAATATAGTTACAAGAGATAAAACCCTTCTTGGGTTGTTTGGTTTCACTTTTGGCCGGATCTATTACCAATGGACTTAAGCCCGAAACCTAGGCCCAATTAGCTTAGATAAATTCCCGTAAACTAAGTTTTTCTTATACAAGGCTCGGGAATGATAATGACCATCACTTTACTAAAAACACGGCTAACAATCTCCCCCTAAGGGGTGGTCATTGCATTTGTGGATTACTATTCTTGTGATGTCCTGAGTCTTGGAGCCTTGTATTCTGGGAATTTTTGAAGATACTTTTTGCATGCTTGGGTGATCTTGATCTTTGATCTTAACTTGATATTCTTTGACAAAATACTGATATCGTGGACTTGGCCTTGATTTGGTCTTAACTACTGAATCTATCTTGAATCTTTATGCCGCCTTCGCTCTTGTGCTCCAATCCTCATGCTCCAAGGTCTTGAAACTTGCTAAAATCACCCCTCAACATTTTCTTTAACTTGATTACTTATACCACATCATAGTAGGAGTAGTACTTGATCTACTTGTAAGATATATCTATGTTATTGTCCGGCAGTCTTGTCAAAAATATTCTTTTGAGGAAGTGCTTGTACATCAGAGATTGTGGAAGACTTTGATAGTTTGAGCTTTCGTCATGTATATATCTTTTGTCGATTGCGCAAGGAGGTCTTGAATCTTGACTCTGCTGGAATAGGTTGTACGCGGTCACTTATACCTAAAAATTAATGATAGTGATAAACAACAGATATAGACGAATATGGCTTTGTCATTCGTCTTGACTTCGGTTACATTAACCTCCGGTGAGGACCATTTTCCAATATAAATACTGTACCTGTGATTAGGTAGGTTCAGTTTAGAAGAACCTCCTTGACAGGGCTTCCAGCTCAAAGTATTAGATCCTATAACGCGATTGCATTAGATTCACCGTACTTGCTTGTTCTCATTACCAGAATGTCTCAAAGCAGACATCATGGTAAGAGTGAATCAGATAGTTACTATCTTTCTGATTGTGTCGTTAATTCATATACTGGACCAAAATTGATATCCAGTTGACACAAGCTTGATTCATCTTTAGAAAAAAAAATCTCGCAAGTCACCTCCAATAGCTTTTTGATGTTGGCTACAAGAAGGATTTATTTATCAAACACTGTGAATACTAAAAATGTAACACTCTATGTTTTCTGGCAATTATCAAATAAAGGATAATGCGTAGGACATTTTGATACAAATGTTGTCTAATGAAGTACGACCTTTTTGTATATTGGAATTGTGTCATAGTGAGATTTTTGGCGGAATTCCGTTGGCTCTAGACTCTATATGCACATTTGGTTATTGGTAAACGGAGGTTTTGGAGAAGACTGCCACCTTTTCAATATCAACGATCTCGGAATGAGAAAGCCGATAGAAACATGTTGATCTCCGTGAGAAATGAAACATAAATCTTTTGACAGATTCTGAGTGGCTAGGTGTGACAACCATGACTTGAGCAGGTTAGTCAAACCGTAGCGTTGAGTTATGTGTCTGTTGCAAAGTATGGTTTATTGATCTCAATGTTAATATCGTGTTTTATTATGTGTTTATGAGGTATAGTCATCAATCTATTGAGTGTGATAATCTCAATGAGATTAGAGTGATGGGGAAATTTGTTGAGTTTATTTCGTTCATTTTTAATGACAAGGAAATGATTTCTGATAATTGAGCGGTTGCTAGTTAATTGTGTAAGTAAATATATATACGTATACTATTTATGTAGTTATCTAAAATAAATTATTTTAGCGTTAAGTGTTAGATTAAGAAAAAGTAAAATTTCTATTGTTTAGAAAGTTAGGTAAGAAAGAAAAGTTAATTTTTAGAAAGGAGAAACTGCGTTTATGCAAAAAGGTATAGTCAAATTAATTAAGGTTTTTATAAAAACTTAAGGTTTTAATTGTAAATATATAATAAAAAAAATAAAAAATATATATAAATAAGTATTTTGCCGAGTTTAGGAAAAGAAAGAAAAAGAAAAAGAATAAAATACATAATTCTTAATCAAATAACTAGTTAGTTAGTTTAGGATTCTACCAGATGCCTATATATACAAATTAAAATTCCTAACCTCCCCATTCAGCTTAGTTGACCGGCCTTAAGGAGAGGGATGAGAAACGAATTTTTTTAGGGTTTCGCATTAAGGTACGATCCGATCTTTTAATCCTAGTTCGTCTATTTTTCTAGTAACTTAATTATGATGGATTTAGGTTTAAAATACGGTTTATAAATTAGGGTATTTAATTTCCAGAAGGTTTATGATATATTAATGTATTTAATCATTTTATTAATTAGAATTAGCGAAATGATCAAAGCGTTAAGGGCTTAGATCACTCGAATTAGATGCGTAATTCACTGCAGAAAGTTAGACAGTTTTATAACGAGCATAACTCAGTCATAAAAGATCAAATAAATAATTTACAACATACTGGAGATAACCTCAGAGAGTCTACTTTCTATAAAACTCAGCCTCATAAGCTTTCATGGTCGGTAAGTGGGTCAGATGGTCATTACAAAATCCGTGTGTAAAACAGTGCCGAATTTCAAGTTTTGGTTTTGATTTTTCTAAAAATACTTAGACATCTAGTTAGAAGCTAAAAATCACGTGAAAGTTAGTTCATATATTATGTATGATCCCTGAATTTTTTCTAAATCTATAATGAGGTCTAAATTTGTTATCTATCGTCATACTTTTAGAATGTCAGATTCTTGCGAATTTAAACACTTTTGATTAATGAATGTTTTAAGGGGTATTTATAAAAGGTGTATGACTCTGGGATAGTTAAGAGAAGGTTCATAGACATATATGTAGCATGGTAATTTTGGTTGAATTATGAGTGTTTAAGTAGTGCGATAGTGCACACAAGTGAGAGTTAAAATTCTGCTAAAAACCAGAAAGATTAAAAGAGTAGCATTTAAGTATAAATGAATTATGTAAGAGTGGGTAAAGGTTTTAAATGATTATAGGACTATGATAGTTAGCCTAGGTATCCATCATAGTTGAGGTTATATCATATTGGGTTGAATGCCTAATTGATGATAGCTAATAATGTGTTTAATTGTTTAGATTGTTTGTGAGATTTTTTGTGAAGTTTTTTGATTGATCTTTTTGGAAGCTTAAGCTTCAGGTGAGTTTTCAAAGCCCTCTTTTCTTATGTTTTATCTTGGGGTGAAAATGATGTTATTGTGTTTAAAATGTTTTTAGTTGCTGTGGTTATTTGTTTTTTGTGAATATGTGTACGATCCATGGCTTTGTGATCAAATGGAGTCATTTATGTGGTATGCTCCATGGCTTTGTGATCAATTGGAGTTGTTTTGAGGTATGTGAGTTCGGTTGGAGAGTGGTGTTTACTACTCAATCGAATCCAACTGAAGGGTTGAAATAATACCTACTAACTTTGTGTTCCGATCGAGGGTAGTGAGCTACCCATGACCCTATTGTGAGTATGGAATGATAGACCCAGTGGATTGTGGTGTCATGTGTGTTGTTTTGGATTGTTTTAATAGTCGCAACAATTGTTTGAAAGATTTTGAAATGTGAGTCTTAAACCTATGACTCTCACCAACCGTTGTGTTGACGTTTTAAGCATCATTTTCAGGTGGGCATGAAGGAAATAAGATTGAAAGAAGTGGCTAGTAAGAGACCATAGGATGTCATGAAGATTTCTGTTTTTTTTGTTACTTGACTTGAATTTTTACGTTGTTTGAATTTGGATAATTGTTGCATATCTTTCTATTGGCGAGAACTTTTGTTTCATCGATACAGACGCCTTTTGGATTTTGTTAGGTTTTGGGTATTGTTATGACACTTTGTGTCTTTGCTTTACTTTTAGCTTTCATATTAGTATTTCTATATAGACACCGAGTGTTGATGATAGATATCCATTCTTGTTTACGCCTCGACGTTTCCGCCTTTGCGGGGTGTGACAATTGGTATCAAGCCGATGGTTATAGGAACTAGGTGGTTGAAGCCTAGACTAAAGCTTAAAGGGACCCTCATATAGATGCATTTATGCTTATGTGTAAGTATAATACTAATTAGCTTAGTTCACCCTAGAGTTTTATAAAGTACATCATACTATATACTATATATATATATAAGTTGAGTTTTTCTTTGTTATTTTGAGATCCATATCCAGATATAGTCTATATTTTATGGTCTATTATAGTATGTCTCCTCCTATTCGTAGAAAGTTTCAAAATTCCATCGCTTTCGCAACTGGGTGTAAGAAGATTAAGAAATGCAGGCGGAGTAACCGCAAGATTCGAGTTCCCATTGCTATGTGGCCTGAAAAGGTTGAATAAAAGATGACTGTTAAGGAGGTTGACGGGAAAACAATCAGGAGTTGAAACTAATATAATTGTCCAAGGATGCCACTATCAACCAGAGTTCCGGGAACAATTCAAGGTACAAAAAAAAAAAAGAAAAAAAAACATCAAAAAGAGTCCAATAGAACACCAAGGAACACGATCTGAACGAATTTGTGATCACCACAACTTCAGCAAAGAGTCACAGGAATGAGTTTGCACCACGTCGACTATCCCAGCCGGATGGTAATATGAATGGATGGTTATTAGAGGACGAGGATGAAGTTGAAAGGAATGAAGTAGACTTGGACCTTGAGTCCACCGCAAGTAGTAAACCTGTGTGGGAGAAGACAACTGAAGATGATCATGACCGTGCGTCTCATCACTGCCCATTATGTTCTAAGTAATTGTGATGTTTTAGTTGATTGTTTTCTTTCGGCGTTTGGAGCCATGTTAGGGATGTTATTTTCGATGTTGGATGTTAAGTATTAATAATAAAAGTGATTATTAGGATTATTCTTTGTGTTATTTGTTGGGTTTATTTGTTTCAAGGTGCTATGTGGTGTATTTAATTGTATGAAGTGTCTTCATAGGAGGGAGTACAACTGTGAAAGGGGGCATCTATAATTATGGTGGCCAACATAATTATACATGCGCCACGACACAGGTGGACTTGCAAGTATGATTACATGGAATGTTGTTGATGTGTAGTATGTATGCATATAGTTATTGATAGTATGATGAGATCATGATTCTGTAATTAATCGATCTAATGAATATAATTTTTATATCTTATAAAAAATGGCTCCAAACTGACGAAGTGGTCCTAGCAGTAGCAACAACATAATTATAAGAGGTCAATTTCAAAATCGCTCTTTTTATTAACAAATAAAAGTCAAGTTATCTTTCATTCGGTCAAACTCATTTAGATTTGTCCCCAATAAATAATTATGATAAAAATATATTTTAAAAAACTATATGTGACCAGAGCAAAATAAATAGGGTTAAGTCTATATATTACCAACGAACTTTTTAATTTTTACCGTTCTAGGTAACCAACTTTTTTTTATTACCAATATAGGTATTGAAACCGGCTAAATTGTGATATAGTCAATATGACCCGCTCACTTTTCCACGTAATTAATTATATATATTTTTTCCACGTGTATACTCCATCACATTTTTTGTTGACTTTTCCATCGTTATCAATGGATTTCACAGACTTGTTTAATCTCACAGATCTGTTCAAAAAAGTTTAATCTCACAGAGATTTATAAGTCTACAATCAACAATTTAGTGATAGACATTCTATACTAAAAAAACTCGTATTGGCATCACTACTCTTCAAGTATTCAATATGGCATATGAAGTCATACTCTGATTTGAATATATAGACTTAATCCGGTTTGCAATGATTGAGTTGTCAAAACACAATTGGCGAGACCATCACTAACCATTATTAAAGGTTCTCTAGCTGTGAAATCTAGGGGTAAGGAAAATTTGGTCTGAGGTTTATAAACTGGATCTTCGACTTACTAGAAGCGACAAAAATCTTTGAGGGTGTTTATATAAGAGCAATTGATAGTTGTGAAGATTAGGGTTTGTTTTCAGGGTTTAGAGTTTTGATCGAGGAAGATGAGGAAAATTTCAATTAAGGGTTTATATTTGGGGTCTTTAGTAAAGGGGTTATGGATCGGGTAATGTATGAAACGGATGACGAAAAAACTTGCTCACGTGTTTAACTCAAATGATAATGAAGAAATACATGATAAGTTAGGTAAGTGTTGGTTATTAGTGATGGAGAAGAGGATGCAAAGAGATGAAGAAAAAGTGTGTGCAGTGAGATTTGGGAGAGAGATGACTGGATTGAAGTACTTGTTGGACAAAGTAAATTACTAATTCACCCTCACAGCATAAGCATAAAAATAAGTGAAAATGCCAAATAAGCATTTTTTACCAGTTTAGCCTGTAGCCGGTTGCAAAATTTGCCATATTGTCACTAATTTGATAGTTACAATACTTAGATTGATAATAAAATAAGTTGGTTACCTACATCGGTAAAATTTAAAAAGTTCGTTGGTAATATATTAGACTTAACCCAAATAAATATATGTGTTAATTTTTTAAATAAACGAGGGATTAGATTCTAGCGCTTTGTGGCAGAGCATTTTGAAATTACGTAAAATGTTCATAATATAGATCGTATAATGAAAATTAAAAACTCTTATACATCAAAAAGCTAAAGAGTCATGTAAGCGTCTCCAATAAGACAGTAGCTCGGTCCTTTTCCGTGGTGGAGCATCAACAACGAACGAACTCTTCTCTCCGTCATAAACAAATTCTTTTCCAGTAAACTCATGTTATTTGTTTCGTGAACTCGATCAAGCACGATGCAAGACATTTTGTAAGACTAATTTTTTACTCAATAAATTTGAGTACCGTTAGTAAGTCGGCTTTCAATTCCTCAGTTTAACTTTTATTTGTGTATGTTAGTCCCGTTGATATTATATACTCATGTAATTTTTTTATCTTGTATGCAATATTTATTTATATGCTTTTGGGTTTGCAAAGTATTATTTGTTTTTTTTTCATATCTTAGTGGGCCCATTTATTTATTATACTATATAACATTTTATCAAGTGAGTTGTGAGTCGGTAATGTTGCGAAGTCACCAAGGTATGGGATCGGCTTGAGGGAGGGGATGGCTTCGGGTGCACTGTGGAGACCGTCATGAATCGACACAATTCACAAGCCGACTGAGCCAACGGTTTGAGGATTGAAAAAAAATGTTCAATGAGGTTTACTTGATTAGTGGGTTTCCCCACATAACCTGCCACATACTTTATTGTAGGATAATTACAATATATCAAATAATATATGTTCGGAAAATTACGTGAGCTTATGAGAACACACACGTATACAAAGAGGATATGTTTATTAATGTAATTAATATATTTATAGTATATTAATTATATTAATATACTTCACGAAATAATTAAATGATCTTTAATTATAACGTTAGACGTTAGAACTAATTAATAGATATTAACAAGTAAGAGACTTGTTAGTATGGAAAACAAACCCGTGGTGTGTTGGTTGTAGGCCGGTCCCAACAAGAAAAGAACAAGAGAGAAAAGTGTTGATTTATGAAACTTGAGAGGTGGTTCTAGGCTATATTTGAAGAAAAAGTTTTATACTATATAAACACCCCTAAGGGCTTCATAAATTACATCCACAACACAATTCCAAACCCTTTATTCAGTTTTGCTTGTTGTTCGACAAAGTCAGGAAAGGAAAGAATATATTACGCATGTTATTGTAGTCATGCGCATGCATGCCGAAGCTTGTATGCATGCAATATTTAGATTGCACATACTGATTCTTTCTAGTACTTACGATATGCTATTATAATCTCATGTGTGATTAAATCGTGTGACGTATAGATCCAAAACTAGAACATCGTGTTCGGATATTCGTGAAGGAAGGACTAGCATCCTAGCGTATCTCGATGACGTGTAGTGTATGCATACCATGGAGGTTATCTACTTTGGTAACTTGTTTTTTTTTTGAACGGCGATTTATTAAAACACTAGCAAGGAGCTAGATCAAACAAGAACAATATAAGGGTTCTTAAGCCAATCGTCCCACTTGAACGACGCTTTACATCTGAATTTACACCAATAAAAAGAACTAGAAACTAAATTATCAAATATCAATGTCTTTTAAGAGATCTTCTTATCAAACAGAAGCTTGTTGCGAAAGTTCCACATATACCATCCACAAACCATAGTATACACCCTCCAGAACGCCTTTGAGTTTGGATTGAATCCGAATAGAAACCAACCAAACTCGCCATTCCTCGTAAGAATTCACATCCGAATAGTCGATATTCCACCAGAATGAATATCATACGCATAATTGTGCTCACTACAACGCATTGAAAGAAAAAAAGGTTTGTCGTTTCCACACCGCAATTGACAAAGAGGAACAAACAAACGAAATCAATATCCATTCCCACGACGATAGATCTTTTAAAACGCATTTGGAGCGCGTTAGATTGACATTCAAAGCTATGATATCCACCTTGAATTGGCACGGATTTAACCCACCTATTCGGCAAACTAACATCCTAAACCGATTCCCACAATCTCCTTTCGAATTGAAGCCACCAAAAGACCCCATCCCTGTTTCTAAGACCAAATGTAATATCTTCGAAGGCACAATGAGAAGTCATCCGAGAAATCTCAGCCAAAGATTAAGATTCTCCTCAATTCCACTTCTCGCTTTCTTCGAAATGAGGTTATCTAAACATGACGCATTTCAATTTCGAACTAACGAGTGAGCATCGCTTATTCAACTCAAAGCGAACATTACGTGGGAACAAGCTCTTGATGACACCTGCCTTCATACCAATTGTCGACCCAGAACCGCTTGTTCTCCCCGTTCCCCAGATTTAATCGATGTATCTCAACATTTAATACCCCGCCCTTGTAACACCCTACTTCGTGATACTACGATGTCCAAACAGGTCGAACTTCACCAAAACATCCTTGTTCAAATTTCCTGTCATCCCCATAAAATACTAATCACTTAGTCCTAAGGAACATTTCTGAGAATAGAACCGCCAAACCCACTTGAGCATGAGACCTCTATTAAGGGCAAACAAGCTTGATACCCCTAAACCCCCTTTATCCTTCGGAGTTAGGAACATTAATGATGTGTGCAACACAACGACTGTGATAAAACCTACCCGTGTGAGGAGACGGAAACTCTTTGAATGAAATGACCCGCTTCATCATTTGCCAAGTACCGGGTTCAATCCAATGTGCGGTAACACATATGTAAGAACCGGGCACCCCATGAGGAGGGGTCCAAACATCTGTTGTTAGGTTGACACAAGCATTATGTTACTAAAACTATTAATTATTTCTTATTTAGCAGCCAACCATAGTTTCATTGCATCACGTTTGAGAGTAGAGTGACTTACATGAGTGTATCTTGGTTGCATAGTGTTCTGGAACACCCTCGTTGTTTTCTCGTGGTCAATGTGGTTGAACGGTAACGCTCGTTGAATCACCAAACCCGCGAATTGTTTACGAAGATAATCTGGATCGTACCTGAAAACACTCCCATCTCGAGCCATAACGTTTGCCCCGCTTTCGGATTCTGGTTCTGCTGTGCCTTCGTTTGCTTCACAATGCGGATGACTTAAATGATTTCCACAACGTCAGTTGTTGGAACCGATCGATAAGGAAAAGAAAGCAATGCTTGCATTGAGCTTTTTGTCGAGTTGTCGGTTCATTATGCAAAGGTTGAAGTCTTTCCAAATCTGGGGTGTGACGATTGGTTGCTATGAATTCTACGAATTGCCGGTCAACTTGTTGAACCAACACCGGTGGGCAGTTAGGCGGATGCGGATTCACTTGTCATTGAAAGAAATTTGGTTTTGCTTTGTAGAGTTTTTTTTTTTTGCTTGGATTGTATGTAAGTAGGTGAATTAACAACAACACAAAACATGAATTATAATCATCCAAATGTAATAACAAACTAATACAGCTAAGAAATACAGAAAACGGGTCCCCACGTGTTAAAAGCTGAAGATTCGAAATTTAAAAATTTTGTGTAGGCTCCCGGGCCAGTTCGGGTTGAAACCGGTTTGGGGAAACCGGTTTTTCAAGCCGGTTTGATAAACCGATGGTAAAACCGGTCGAAACCAAGAAAACCCAAACCGGTTTTTTTTTTACCCAAACCGCCGGTTTGGCCTCAAACCGAAACCGGTTTGGTCAAACCTGGTGTTGACCGATTCGTTTCGTTTAAACCGGTTTCCGGTTTTTAAACCGGTTTTTTTTTCACCTCAATGTAAAACTCGAATTCATGTGAAATTTTTGGAAGCATAACCGAGAAATCAAAACCAGGTAAATGGAGTAAGAAGATTACATAAAATGAAAATATTTTGTTAGTATTATTTTATTGTTCTAAGTTCTAACTCTATATACTAAAATAACATTATAACCGTATAAAGTGGGCCCATTGGCTTCTTGGCTCCTCAGCAATCAAAGCATAATTAATCTCTATGTATACGATGGATTAGAAATAGAAAATAAGATCCAAATGCTACATGCCGTAAAGATTATTGTGGGCCTCTAATTTTACCCCATCTTAGGGTGTTGATCGGTTCGGTTATCAGGTTGTTCGGTTAATTCAATTTGGTTAGTTCGGTTAAAAAAAATTGGGTCAACCCAAAAACCGAACCGAATCGAACAAAAAACCGAATTTCAATTCGGTTCGGTTCTCGGGTTGATCCCAAAAAACCTAAATTTCACTATTTATTTAACACTATGTTCTCAAGTTAAATTTTGAGGAGTAAGTGAAAAGAAGTGAAAGAAACTAAAATTGATATCTGATTTGGTTGTCGTCATTGTCTCTGCAACTTGTGGTGGCATTGCGTTTGCTTGTGCTGGGCAGCCGGTCTGGCCATTATTAATGCTTTATAATTAGGCTAAAGATGCGTATCAAGTGAAGAATCCTTTTTGCATATTATTGTAACATCTGTCTGCGCAATAAAACCGTGGAGGCCATCACCGGATATTTGCTAGCAGGATCTGTGATTGGACCCGGGGGCCTTAGCTTTGTTAGTGAACTGGTTCGGGTATTTCACTTCATCTCTGTCTTGGCCACCTCGGCAGCAAAGAATACCCATTAGGGTCTAATAAGTATCCCGTTTTGCTGTCATGAGAATTTTGATGTTAGTTTTGTCTGAATCGCTCAAACCATTTGAAACGGAATTGCGACTTTTTTCTTGTTATTGATAGAGTGGTATTCTCCGCCCCTGTCAAATAAAGTAGAGGGAGAATCCTGCTTTATTGTGCATGCAGGTTGAGACTATTGCTTAGTTTGGTGTCATTTTTCTTCTTTTTGCATTGGGACTGGAATTCTCAGCAGCAAAGGTTTAACCTCTCACACGCACACAGAAAGAATCATACAACTTGTAAAAGAAATTGTATGCTCGAGACTTTTTTTAATCTCTCTTAATCAAGTTGATAATGTTCCCTGATTGCAGCTTCGCATTGTCCGAGCAGTTGCTATCATGGGAGGTCTGCTCCAGATATTTCTTTTTATGTGCTTGTCTGGAGTTATTGCTGTGGTACGTATCTCTTCTATCAGATTTCTCTGTTGCTATTACATGTCTTTTGAGGTTTTTTCTGAGGGCCGACCTTATGGTAGGGCGAGGTGGGCGACGGCCCAGGGCATCACAAATGTAGGGGGCATCAAACTTTTAGTGTTGTGAATCATTTTTATTTGATATGAGGTTTTGTGATGATGTATGATAGAAACTTATCTTTGCTGTTGAAAAAGGTCCTTGCATTTGAATATAATTTTCCGGCGTCCACCATGGTTGGTGGTTGCAAACTTATAGTGGTGAAGAAAACTTTTGATGGAGAAGACATAGTAAACGCATTTTGATTTAATCTTTAACATGTTACGCATTTTGATTTACTTAAAAGTATTTCACTAACTTCATATTTAATGCAAAATTAAATTGGTTACTAAGTTAGTATAACCATGAACATTAATTAAGATATATATTTTCTCAACAAAAATAAGCTAATTCAAACTAATTATTGCAAAACTCTCATGCAAAGGATGAGCGTGCCCAGTGTTTCACTAACATTATAAGGGGAATGATAAAAATTGCCTTATATTATATAAAAAAATAAACTTATAATAATAAATTGTTTATATGAAAAAAAAACACAAAGTAAAGATCTGTACATGGTTAATGTTGGAAAATTTTAGTGAAAAATGTGTTTTCACTAATTTTGGACATAGATAATTATTAGTAAATATAATTATTAAGTGTAAGGCTTTGTAACAAGCCATTATATGTCCAAAAATGAAGTTAGTGTGAATGAGATATCGAGTCTCAAAGAATGGTAGTTGGAATGGAGAAAATTGGTTAAATTGAGTAATAACAGCTAATTAATGTGTCTTTGACTGACAATTAAATTGGGTGTTATTATTTGCAAATTAATGAGTCATTGATTAACTATTGATTGATTTTAGATTAATGAGTCATTGACTAACAATTTAATTGGCTGATTTGCAAGATTAATGAGTCATTGATTGACAATTAATTGGCTGATTATGATTGACAAATTAATGAGGATTAACCAGCATTGATTGCACCATTTTGCATATGGTTGTGTATTAATAAATGGACAATCTAACAATTCAAAACACCGGAGAACACTCAAGAGAGAATAACTTCCATTAATAGTTTTCCTGCCATCTTTTCGATCAGAAGCAGACTCAAGTTTCCGTGATTTTTCAAGCATGGTTATGTCGGTCGAGCTGTAGACAGCTTTGGACGTTGTTGTGTACATCGTGAAAACATTTACGGCGAATCTGTTTTAAGGGAAGCGTGTCCAACACGTGCCTCGTTCCATGACCTTTTACTGCTTTATTTATTTATCATTCATAGTGTCTGTCTTCTGCTTCTACCCCATTATGTCTGTTTTATTTTCTGTTATTTATTTCTGTTAATTATTTGTTAATTATAATCTGATTTTGTTATAATAAAAAGTGTACATTTTCCTACAATCTTAAAACAGATTCGGTTTTAACCGAATTAAAATGCGGGGCGTAAATAGACACAACAAGAAGCTTAGTTTTACTAGGGATCCACGTCCCATAAATGGCTACAAACGAATCCGAGATCGTAACATAATCTTTCTTGAAAAAAGATTCCTCCCAAATACAAAGAATTCCACCAGAATTACCAGCCGCTTCACTAAACACGTAGTCATAATTCGAGTTACCCCACATAAATTTCACATCCATGTGAGACACCTTCTCCATCTTCGTTTCTTGAATTGCAATAAAATTAAGTTTATTATTATTAGATAACTCCTTTACCCACTCCTTTTTGGACTTGCTACCAAGCCCTTGAATATTTAAAGACATAAAATTCATCTAAAAACAGCCTCGTCTCCTTTGCTATTAATGATGGATTCGATATCTTTTTCACACCCCTCCATAGAATACCCCATAGCCCTACCCACACGAATCATCTCATCGAGCACTCCCAAAACAGATCCCCCTTTATTATTCCCACTTCCCCCAACAGAGTTAAACGAAACATCTTCATGGACCACTTGAGAATTGTTCATTACCTTAGCACTTATCGTTGGTGAAAACTCCTTATTCAATTCCTTGTCACTTGAATTCAAAGATCCCACTGGCGAGAACCCCGGGGGGTGTGACAAAGACGGACTCGGTTCCAAATTCTCCTCTACAGGCTTCTTTAGACCTAATAGATCATTAAGTCCAAACGGATCAGCAGAAATTTCCTTATCCACGTGTACACTGTGTTCCATTGACTGAGAAGATTTTTCCATAAAATCGGTTTCAGCAACTTCTTCATCTTCACTATTATTAAACTCACCCTCCTCTTTCTCATACGTGTTATACTTATTTTCTTTAGATCCTACTCCTTGAACAGATTCGTCTTCCGAGGAATAATCATGTTCCTTTATAGATTCAAAAGAAGGAGTCCAAGTAAACAGCTCTTTTGCGCGAACCATATACACTTTACCTTTAACAATAATTTTAAAAGATTCAAAAATGGACACCGGATGTTTAGTTAAAATGCATAGACGCTTACGTCCAAAGGAAGTCTCATACGAGTCTTCAATGTTCAGCACTTCTCCCCATTTGTTACCGATTTTATCAAACGATTTGCGAGACCAAGCATAAAGTGGGACTCCCTCAATATCTAACCACACTACTCGTTCATCACTGACAAAGTCCTGATTAACTTCCTGTATCACTTGAAACCAAGAATTGATCCCAACATGATTTACCAAATTTCTTTTCGTATCAGGTTTATCACATTCAAACATAACCCACAAGCCTCCAAGATAGGACAATGTAACATTCACGAATCCCTCGTCCACGAGAAGGGATTGTAACTTGGTAATGGAATCAAAGGACTTGACTCTCCCCATAGCACAATTAGAGAAATCCCTTTCCACAACACACTCCTCATCTAACACCAGAGCAGGAGCAGATGACAACGAATTTCAATAACTACAAAAAGGTTCTTGATATGCTACAAATATGTTAAGCCATAATCTTATGTAATTAAACTTATATATTACATATTTGACTACTCCTTAAACAAGGATGAACTTATTAATGTAATAGATTGCAACAACGGCCTAACATGTCATAGTCACACGATTTAGAACAAAGATTGCTTTTGTAGAAATCAAAGAATGAATACTGAAAATTGTATTATCAGATTCAACTAACTAATTACAATACAAAGAGATCATATAGAAAACAAATAAACCTAACCCTAAAGCTAAACAGGACTAAACAAGTGGGTCGGGCCAATATGCCTTTATTAACTAACAACTTTTACGATAACTAAATGAATATCGTATTTGTATACAGAAAACCACTTGCAACCATATATGTTTGAATCAATCATCGTAAACACATTTTGATTTAATCTTTAACATGTTACGCATTTTGATTTACTTAAAAATGTTTCACTAACTTCATATTTAATGCAAATTTAAATGGGTTAATGACATTTAATAGCAACGTACTTTCACATTTGAGCCATTATCAGACACGAACCCAAAAAAGTACCACAATACCCATCCAACTTTCAAATTCTGATTCATTATCATACGTTTTAGAGTCATCTCTTGCACCGTTAGTCCTTTTGACTAACGACCGTTTGTAATTAACTCAAAAATATGTTTTCAAAATCAAAATCAAGGATATAATCAAAATTTTAACCAAGGTCAAAATTCAAATTATAATCAAGCTCCTAACGATCCGATTTTTAAATATATGAAAAATAATGACTTGATGATGAAAAACGTGCTTAGTAAAATGAATAGTTTAGACTCATATAATGAAACTTAAGCGAGAGACCTTAGGGTGTGTTGCCAAGCAACACCGAAACCAACCATAGAGCAGATCCTACTCAGAGATATCATGTTAATGCTATCGTTACCAGGAGTGGATTGACTACTGTTGATCCCTGAGTTCCACTACCTAATCAGGTGGAACAGGGGCCGGAGGCCATAATGGACCAAGTGCCGGAACCAAGTTCTGAGAGAATTGCACGTGTCCCACCTCTGGTTATTCAGCCAGAGTCACCATCTCCAGTAGATCACCCTCTTATTTTTGATAAGATTCGAAATCCTAAGGCTAGAAAAGCTATTTATGGTGAAACTCAAGAGACCAACCCTTACCAGCCAAAAATTCCTTATCCTTCAAGGATTGGCGTTACAGTTGACAAAGAAAAATCTAAAATTCAAATGGAAAAGCTCTTAAGTTTGTTTAAACAACTTCGTATAGACATCGGTCTTGCGGATGCGTTAACTGTAATACCCAAGTTTAATAAATGGTTATCTAGTTTACTTAAGAGCAAACAAAAATTAGAAGAAATAGCAAACGTACCCGTCAGTATTGAATGCTCATCTATTCTTTTAAATGAGTTTCCTAAGAAACTCGGGGATCCCGAAAGGTTCCTTATACCTTGTTCTTTGCAGGATCTTGAGGTGTGCAGTTCCTTAGCCGATTCTGGAGCTAGCATTAACCTTTTGCCTCTATCCATTTACGAGAAACTTGGGCTAGGTCAGTTAAAGCCCACTCGATTGACCCTCGAGCTTGCCAATCGATCTGTTGCTTTAACCGCTGGTATAGCTGAGGATGTCATGGTGAAAGTTGACAAATTTACTTTTCTTGCTGATTTCGTTGTAGTTGATTTTGAGGCGGACCCGAGAGTTCCTATCATTTTAGGACGACCCTTCTTGCGTACAGCAAAGGCTCTCGTGGATCTGTATGAGTAAAAATTAACTCTAAGAATCGGATCAGAAGAACTTGTCTTTCATTCTGAAAAAGCAAACAAAGTTAAAAACAAGAATTATTGTTATGCCCACTCTATAAAAGTGATAGATTTTTCCCAAGATGAGCCTATGAGCCCTTTTCCTCCGGATTTTGAGGATGATTCAGTCTTTGAGTAGTTCCCGGTTGAGCTGTCTCCTAATAAAGACATTTACACTGAGATTACGGATGATCCAGCTTTTGAGAGGTTATCCGATGAGCCTACTCTTTTAGATCCTTCTCCACCGGGAGACTGTGATATTATTGATGCTGATCCCGTATTTGAACGGTTCACACTTTTTGATCATCTTAAGGATATTTCTGATCCCGAGTACGAGCATTTTACATTCGATTATTCTCCCGTCGACTCGGTGATTTTTCATGATCATATATTCCTGATGAGTGGCAGTCCCACTCCATCGTCTCATATCGTGCCTTTTTAACCAAACCAATCCAAATCCTTGAGAAACAGAATAAACTCACTCAAACAAGCTTATTCAAGCTTATTTGAGTGAGAAGGAGCTTTTGTAAGTGGCTAAGAGCTTATGATAGCTTGTAACAACTTATGTGAAAATTTGAGTAAAAATGCATAAAGTAAAACAAGACAAATTTTAAAGTAACAAACGTTTATATTAATTCAAAAGAGGATTACAAAGCTGGAAATTAGAACATTACAATGAAATTAAGCTGAAAAACGAAAATAAGCTATAAGCTAAAACTAAAATCTAACACCCTCTATCTAAACCAATTTCGATATCTAAACCAAACAATAACCCGATCGAACTAATTCAAACCTAATTTATCGATCCAAACATCGAACCAAATAAAATCCCTAATCGTCAAAAATAGAACATCCACCAAACACGTATAATAAATAAATAAAATGCCTCAAATTACATGCAGTAATTCATTCGAATATAACATAAGCATTAATTCTTTAAAACAATCAAAATCATTCTTTGATTATCCAATAAGAATTTATGAATCTCATTTTATTTTGAACAATAGTCAACTCAAACTTACAATTCATTGGTTAGACAACTGCATGCATACGAAAAAAAACAACAGCATACGGGACTCAACAAACATATTAAAGTGAAGACAATGAACTCTTTTTTTTCTTTGTTTTCTTCATAATTAAACGAACTTGGCTCTTGAAACCATGTAATAATACAAAGAATAAATATTGAAAATTGTGTATTATCTACACTTCAACTAACTATTACAATACAAAGAGATTATATGGAAAATAATAAACCTAAACCCTAAAGCTAAACGAGCCAAACAAGTGGGGCCGGGCCAATAGAGTCCCTTATTAACTAACAAAACTATTACGATAACTAAATGAATATCCGTATTTGTATACCAGAAAAACCACTTGCAACCATAATAAGTAAGAATCGACATAAGTAACACGCATTTTGTGATTTACTTAAAAGGGGGGCGCAATTCCTAAGAGCTCTTGCAGAACCAGGCTAGTGTTCATGACCATAACGAACACGACTATGAGGACTTGACAAGGTCAGGGAGAGTCTTGTGTGAGTGTGTATTGTCGTCTACGTAAACAGACTTTGAGTTCAAGGACATCGCGTCTACTCAGATCTAGGAGGCTAAGTGCATCTCACAAGGGAAGGTTCAAAGGGTCACACCTACCTATCCTATGCAGGACTCAACCGCAGAAATTTTGCCGAAATTTCGTGTGTTTTCGACCGATCTCCATTCATGTGGGGGATTGTTGGAAAATTTTAGTGAAAAATGTGTTTTCACTAATTTTGGACATAGATAATTATTAGTAAATATAATTATTAAGTGTAAGGCTTTGTAACAAGCCATTATATGTCCAAAAATGAAGTTAGTGTGAATGAGATATCGAGTCTCAAAGAAGGGTAGTTGGAATGGAGAAAATTGGTTAAATTGAGTAATAACAGCTAATTAATGTGTCTTTGACTGACAATTAAATTGGGTGTTATTATTTGCAAATTAATGAGTCATTGATTAACTATTGATTGATTTTAGATTAATGAGTCATTGACTAACAATTTAATTGGCTGATTTGCAAGATTAATGAGTCATTGATTGACAATTAATTGGCTGATTATGATTGACAAATTAATGAGGATTAACCAGCATTGATTGCACCATATGCATATGGATGTGTATAAATAGATGACAATCTCAACCATTCCAAACACACCGGAAAAACACACAAGAGAGAATAACTCCATTAATAAGTTTTCCTTAATCTTTTCGATCAGAAGCACTCAAGTTTCCGTGATTTTTCAGGCAAGTATGTCAGGTCCAGCTGTACAACAGCTTTGAACGTTGTACCCTGGGAAACAGACGGCGAATCTGTTTTAAGGGAAGCGTGTCCAACACGTGCCTCATTCATGACCTTTTACTGATTTATTTATTTATCATTCATAGTGTCTGTCTTCTGCCTCTACCCCATTCTGTCTGTATATTTTCTGTTATTTATTTCTGTTAATTATTTGTTAATTGTAATATGATTTTGTTATAATAAAAAGTGTACATGTTTCCCTACAGTTAATTGTCAAACCACTTTAGCACAAACACTTCATACATCAAACTCAAGACTAGTTGTAAATGTACAAACATAACCAAAATTGTTCAAAACCTTAAAAAACAATTAGAGATAGATATACATTCAGTTTATAAAAATTATTATAAACAATTAGAGATAGATATAAAAATTAATTAGAGAGAGGCAAAAAAAACGGTGTTTTATAAAAGAGTATAGATATATATAGATATAAATATAGATAGATATAAATTCGGTTTCGGTTAGGTTTTCAGTTCGGTTTTCGGTACACTAAATCAATATCCAACCCAAAAATCAAATTCGTAGTTGTTTTGGTAAATTCAGTTCGGTTATTAGTTAGATTCGATTGTTTTTGGTTCGGTTCGATTTTGGTTTTCGGTTTTTTCGGTTTTTGTGCTCACCCTTTAACAAACCGTTAAGGCTGGCTCAATATAAAGCAAAGCAAAATTTATACTTTACTTTGGGCCTTGTAAAAACCCATTTGTTAGTACTCTTTTCACTAGGGCATCTTATTTACATATCTCTTCCATTTTACATTACTTTCACAGCCACCAGCACACCACCAACTACAAAAGCAAAAGAACAACGTGTACAAGATTGTACAGTAATTAAACGATGATGTTGATTATATGTCATCATCCACCTCGGCATATCAATGGTACCTTTGTTGGGGTTTTCGGCTTGCAACGTGGTTTAGATTACCTTCATAAAAAAAATTGTAAGTTTCTTTTGACTAGTATTAATTTACTCATAAAATGCTAGAAACCGAGGGACTGATATGGGCAATTGAATAGTTTTGTTCAACATGATTAGTTTTACTGCCATTTTTTGTTCTTTATGGTGTTGGTGCTCTTGCTACAAGTAATTTCAACTTGAATGGTTTTTTTGTTCTTTATTAAGTCCATTTAGTAGCAAGGTTCAAAAGAAATTACGATTTTAGAATCAACGAGTCAACATCTTACTCTGAGAAAAATGTACTGTAGCTCTAGAAAGCCGGCTGTGCCTCCTATGATATCATAGGAGCAGCAATGAAGTAAAACCAAGGCGTCTTCGCCAAGATATTGTCGATCAAACTCAATGATGGGGTTTTGCGAGGAGAAGCTTCGTCACAAGTTCCCTTGTCTTGAATCTCCTCATGGTGTTTTACAATGTTATTTAATGAAGATGGTGGTCCAAACTTAAAGATGTTGACATTAGAAATCTTGATTGGTGCACTTTTGTATGGGATTGTGTGAAAGATACAAAAAGCCAAAAACTTATTATTGTGGATCTGTCACACTTCACATATGGTTTAAATTTTCTCTATCATTTTTGGGAGCCGAAATATGTTTTGCTTTCTTAATTAAGGGGACCAAATACTTTGTACCCTACGTTTCAGGCTCCTTTGTTTCTTTCATTTTGGTAAGCCTTGTCTGCGTCAAATTTTTTATCTCGAAAAATAAATGCGAGATGAGAAACACTGAAAACAGCACGAATGAATTCAGCGAGTACGATTGGAATAAAGGATTAGCTATAGCATTAGATATTCATAAATGTGGTGAAAGCAGAGGACGGGAAGGGGATGACGAGTGGAAGAAAGCATTAGGTCCAAACGGATATGAAGAGTGCCATGCAACAGGTCTTTACGCCACTGGTTTTCTTTTTGAAAACATCTTGTATTATTTTTGTGATTAATTAAATATCTCATATGTTTGTTTAACAGCTTATTTACTTGTATTGCACAAAATGCGATGAGGTAAATGTGATACGTTCAAGACCTGCAATAACATCATGGACATCTCATAAGATTTATCATGATTTGAATGTTATAGGTAAGTAGATTTTATTCATATACAACTTTTAAAAGATTTATCAGAATTTATAGATCTTATTATAATTTAATTAAATAGATGTAGGAACTGGTGCTATGCTAATTGTGAAGACCAAGAAATCAATGCCGATATGTTTGAAGATATTGATGATCCAACTGCTAAAAAAACTAATGATGAAGATCAAGTTGTTGAAGAAAGTGTTGTTGCGCTTCCTTATAAACTTATAAACAAGTTGAACAAACTGTTGTTGTCAGTGAGTTTTCAAATCTTCATTATAATCTTGCTGGTGATGGCAATCTTTGTTCAGGATAATGTCTTTATCATGTCCAATCCCAAGTCTAAGTACCCTGTGCTACAAGTGGACTAAGATATGTCTATAACCTCCAACCGACGAGACAAAAATCATCCTTCATGTCTCTTTTTACTTTTTTGACAAAGAATATCCTTAGTTGGTAGCTAATGTCTATCATTGTAACTTTTTGGCAGATTGATATCTGATTTGGTTGTCGTCATTGTCTCTGCAACTTGTGGTGGCATTGCGTTTGCTTGTGCTGGGCAGCCGGTCTGGTCATTATTAATGCTTTATAATTAGGCTAAAGATGCGTATCAAGTGAAGAATCCTTTTTGCATATTATTGTAACATCTGTCTGCGCAATAAAACCGTGCAGGCCATCACCGGATATTTGCTAGCAGGATCTGTGATTGGACCCGGGGGCCTTAGCTTTGTTAGTGAACTGGTTCGGGTATTTCACTTCATCTCTGTCTTGGCCACCTCGGCAGCAAAGAATACCCATTAGGGTCTAATAAGTATCCCGTTTTGCTGTCATGAGAATTTTGATGTTAGTTTTGTCTGAATCCTGCTTTATTGTGCATGCAGGTTGAGACTGTTGCTTAGTTTGGTGTCATTTTTCTTCTTTTTGCATTGGGACTGGAATTCTCAGCAGCAAAGGTTTAACCTCTCACACGCACACAGAAAGAATCATACAACTTGTAAAAGAAATTGTATGCTCGAGACTTTTTTTAATCTCTCTTAATCAAGTTGATAATGTTCCCTGATTGCAGCTTCGCATTGTCCGAGCAGTTGCTATCATGGGAGGTCTGCTCCAGATATTTCTTTTTATGTGCTTGTCTGGAGTTATTGCTGTGGTACGTATCTCTTCTATCAGATTTCTCTGTTGCTATTACATGTCTTTTGAGGTTTTTTCTGACGCACCACCAGGGCTGGCCCTATGGTAGGGCGAGGTGGGCGACGGCCAAAGGCATCACAAACGTAGGGGGCATCAAACTTTTAGTGTTGTGAATCATTTTTATTTGATACGAGGTTTTGTGATGATGATGTATGATAGAAACTTATCTTTGCTGTTGAAAAAGTCCTTGCATTTGAATATAATTTTTCGGCGTCCACCATGGTTGGTGGTTGCAAACTTACAGTGGTGAAGAAAACTTTTGATGGAGAAGACATAAAAGGAGAAAGAGTGTTCCTAGGGAGTTTGGAGTATTAATAAAAGAAAGCATGCCCATTCCCAATACTGTATAATACTAGTACTCTAGTTACACTGTAGCTGTGTTTTTGGTTATATTTATATTTTAATTATCTAAAAACAATCTGTGAATTAAAATGTTATTGATGTAGTTTTGTTTAAGAATCGTTTAAATACTTTAAATTTGTGG
Organism: Tanacetum coccineum; assembly: GCA_026074375.1. Taxonomy (NCBI): domain Eukaryota; kingdom Viridiplantae; phylum Streptophyta; class Magnoliopsida; order Asterales; family Asteraceae; genus Tanacetum; species Tanacetum coccineum. The sequence continues at coordinate 111,250 of BQNB010003328.1, forward strand.
CTCTTGTTACATAAACAGATCATACTTAATTCTTTTAGATTCCATTAGATCTTATAGTAAGAAACTATTTATATCAATTGCAACTATTTCAATGTCTAATATCTTCGGGTTATACTAGTAATAAAACAAAGTATCTAGAATTCTTGCTGAGCCCTTTTCTGGGTTTTGACTTACGAAATCTTTGCTGACGCACGGCTCTTCTGTATACACAGGTTTGAAGTTTGTGTTGGAAAAGAAAGTATTAGCACTCTCTACGGGCCAAGTCAATGTTGGTACCTATTTTGCAGGTAAGTCTCAGACTTCCTTTTTTACTCGCTTCAGTGGTTGTATAAAAGTGCATATATCTTCTGATATTAAAGCAATGAGTGAAGACTACTAGACATTGTTGGTTATTTGACAATTGGTGTGGACGTGGCTTTGTGTGCCAGGATTTTGCGGTGGGTTTATTATTTGCGCTGCTTCTGATCCTAGGTGGTACTTCCGGAATGTTTGATCCTTTGTTTCCAAATCATTCCGTTTGAAGGCATGTTATCTATGACAAAAACGTAAGAACCTGGATCTAAATAAGTGCATTTCATTGAGTATTATTTTTGTACTGTATACCTCTAATGATGTCTGTTATCAGGTTGGTGACTTTCATTACGTTCCTGGCTGTTTTGTCGTTATTCTCCCGCACTTGTATACCCTGGTTTATTAATCTTATGATAAGCCTATCGTCCCAGGTATTCAATGTCCCTTTTTAGCTGATCAAATACCCTTATTTGATTCCTGAAAATGATTAAATATGTCTTCAGTCTGATTCATATGTTTTGATGGTATTTCATTGAAAATTTGCAGACCAATGAACTTTATCAGTTGGCGTCTGTGGCTTTCTGCTTGATAGTTGCATCGGTTAGCTTCATTACTCTTCTACATTTTTGCATGATAACTTATACAGTTATACTTTTACCATATGCTTATCCTGGTAATTTGTTATATTATTCAGTGTAGTGACAAGTTGGGTCTAAGTCTCCTGCTGGAGTGATGATATCAACGACTGATCATGCTCAGCATACTCTTGAACAAGTAAGCTCAACTTATGGACCGGCCTAATATTACTGTAATATTTTCATTATCTTTTCTCAAATGAGTCTGGTATCCTGTACAATACATGTCATATTTTGACCCGAACTCATTTTGATCTGTGAACCAACCCTGCCTGACTTGCTCATTTTAATTTTTGCGATATCTAGTTGATTCTGTTTGGCATGTTTTATCTTCGTGGCAGACCTGTATATCGTACGAACCGGATTGTAATTTCTTTGCTGCTCTTTTCCTTGCGAGCATTGTGAATGATTATTTATGTCATAATTTCTAGGGAACACATTGTATTTTGCTTAGCAGCTGTTATTTTGGTGGTTGTAATAAAAGACTTTCGTAGTTGCCTCCGTTTTGTCAAAGGGATTTGGATACACTAACAAGACAGCTCTTCTTGTACGGGTTTATGCTACTTCTCCTGTACTTGCTAGGGTTTCTTTTCTTCTGTTGTATATATTTTAAGCTTTATGAGCCTTATTTAATAACTTGATGCAGGTTGGAATGTCCCTTGCTCAAATCAGGGAATTTGCATTTGTCCTATTAAACCGTGCCTCCAATCTTCATCTAATTGAGGTACGGGTCAGGTGAGTTGGGTAATGGGTCTAAAACATGGTTTTCTTATTAAGGGTCTAAACAGGTTCAGGTTGACCCAAAACGTTTGTGTGTCCAATTGTTTTAAAGTTTTTTTTGGTTAGTAGTCTGTCTCAACCATGATTAAAAAATGAGTATCATTTCAAAACTATTCTAGGCTTATGATAGTGTAAAAAAACATGATCGACGACTTTTGAGTTTTGACATGTATGACCATTTTCAGTCGTTATTTTGTTTAGATATTTATTTATAATGCGATTTAACCACTTGTTTTGCAAGGCAAGCTGTATCTAGTGCTTCTTGGCACGACAACTCTCTGGTACGCAATTTCTCATCATTTTCACCAAAGCGTACAAAAATGAAACAGAGCAACGCAGTCAATTTCTGTATTCGAAACTAATTTGATTGTATGGATGCTTGACACAAATTTGATATAAAAAAACCATTTTTACCATTTTTGGTCTCAATTGCAACATTCGACTTTCGATTTGCTTTTTGAAAAATGAGTTTCCTGTTGATGGGATTTTTGTGTACGCAGTTCATAATGGCTGCAACATAATTGATTTAACATCATATGAGAGATTTCTGTACCTATTCAAAAGATGTCTTCTTCTCTTACGGAAATGCCGTTTTTAGTTATCACACAATCATTTTCAAATTGCATATCCACACACTCTGTTTGTATAACCAAAAGAAAAGAATCAGCCGCGGCACATATTCACTTTTCCCTAAATATATTTGGATAAAACTATGAAGGAAATGTCTTTTTTTTTTGCATCAAAATTCACCATTTACAACTTTCGGCCTGCTTCCTTCGTGGAATCGTTTTAAATTTGACCCGTTAGAGATATAACTTAACCTGAATTCACCATTCATTAGGAAATGGTTCAAATTTACCATATGCTTTTAGCCTGCATCATTATAATATTTTATTGTTCTTAGAATTGTTCGTTTACCAAAGTTATGCGTATGAACTGAATTATTTGCATCATCATTTACCAAATTACGACTCGTTTTGTCTCTCAGGTGCTATTTAAAGGAGAACTGTTGCGTTCACACTGCCAAGCGTATTAGTTTAATGGTAGACGTCTCTCATGATTTATAATGTACCACTAATATATGAAGTTACGAAAAAGACCATGACTCAAATCTCTGTACCGGATCAACGTGCAGAAAGAGTTTACTTGAGCTTAAAGTCAAACCTGAAAGAACAAGTCTAATATCCACCTTCTACCAACTAACTACCAAGTAAGAAAGGTAGCGTGTATACGTCTCACACGCTAATTAAGGTTGCACAACTATGTACATATATAGAGACATATATAGAGAGATACATACCCCTCGGATAATTGTGACTACTTTGTTTTAACTTGTTTCTTCCTTTTATGAAACCATGAACGACATCCTAATGAGGCTAATCGCATTACACGTTCATTACAGTCTTGCATCGCCGGAAAACAATGTTGTGAAAGTTTATATAAAAAAAGGTGGTGAGTGTGACTAGATAAAACTATGGGTGTTCATCAGTTCGGTTATCCGTTTATTCGGTTATTTTTTTTAAACCGAACCGAATATAATTCAAATTGTACTTAACTAAAGTGAAAACCGAATTCGAATTCGTTTTGTTTTCGGGTTGACCTGAGTAATCCGAATTACATCATTTATATTTTTCTCAACAATCATTTATATAGAGTTTTAGCAAAAAAAAAAAAATTCAAAATTCACTTAAAAAGTGTATTTTCATATTAAGATAAAATTTTAATGATCTTTATATATATAATTCGGTTTAGTTCGGTTCGGTTCAAATTTTAATGTTGGTGATTTTAGTGTCATCAACTATTTTAGGTAATTGTGATTTACTAGAGACTTATGAGTTTTCATATTCGGCTCGGATACGGGTAAGTAAAGTGCACAATCATTGAGTTAATATGAACTCGGCCATGACAAAGATGCGGGAGTCAAGGGGACCCCCCCCCCCCCCCCCCGGGGGGGGGGGGGGGGGGGGGGGGGGGGGGGGGGGGGGGGGGGGAGGGGGGTCAAGGGGCAGAGCCTTAAACGGTTTTTCATGAATCGGTATTAAAGAAATTATCTTATTTTCCCGCTAAAACCCAACCAACATGCATGTTGGTGAAGACTCGTGATTGTTGGGAATTAACCAACATTTAATCAACTTTAATCGCTTTAACTGTCAAATTGTTTGTTTATATAACAAACATATATGGTCTCTTCTAACATACGAAAAATTCATACAATTCCTCTCTATTTTTGCTTTGATCTCTTGTGCTTAGATCAAAGCGTTCTTTTTGAATTATCTCTTTAAAGATTTCGTGATACCCAGACACATAAAAGGGTCACAATACTTTATACTGAAAGTGATTTTACACGATTCTTAAAGATATCCAATATTATCATCAAAACCCTTACCTATTTTTTAACATTTAATGCCTAAATCATAATCAAACCGAAAAATGAATATTTAGTTCAGTTTGGTTCGAATTTGATAAATTTACAATTTTGGTTAACATTACCCTAGGAGGGTTGATCGGTTCGGTTATCGGTTTATTCGGTTCAGTTAGTTCGGTTAAATTTTTTTTGGGTCAACTCGAAAACCGAACCGAACCGAACTAGAATCCAACCGAACCGAAAAAACCGAGAACCGAACAGAAACCGAGTTTGAATTTGGTTTGGTTTTTGGGTTGACCCGAATAACCCGAATTACACAATTTATTTAAAAAAAGAAAAAAAATACATAGATATTTAGCAAAAAATATTATTTCAAAAATAAAAAGTGTTTTTTTATATTAGGATAAAATTATAGTGATTTTTTTATATACATAAATATATAAAATATATATATATATATATATATATATATATATATATATATAGGATAAAGATCAAATAAAAAGACAAATATTCGTAAGAA
>BQNB010003329.1:0-115829 GCA_026074375.1 Tanacetum coccineum
ATATTTAATGAATGCATTTTGTATTCATTCGTATATTGCATAAATCTTTATATATGTTGTGACCTTATACGTATTTATTTCTGTGATGACAGATTATCATGGAAAACTTACCTCCTCAAAACGACGATCAAAACATTCCTGAAGAAGAACCCATTCCGAGTCAAGCCCTTGTTGCTCCTGTCAGGTTTGGTCAACTATGGGTCGGTGGACAAATCCCAAATAATAATAATGGTTGGTTGGAAGAGGATCCAGAAGAGGATCCAAAAGAAGGTGACGATGAGGAAGAGGAAATGGAGGTTGATGATGAAGAGAATAGTTCAGAGGTTAGTGATCTAGATGAGCCACCACAACTAGTGTTTTAGTTTGGTCAAAATTTTCATGTGGGAGAAAGTTCTTCTACACAAACTCTTCTTGATGATAATTCTCAGGTGTTCCCACCCTGTCCAATGCCTAGTGATTTGAGGTCTATTCACAGTAGGACAACTAAACTAGAAAAAAATGTTTGAGAGGTACACCACCGAGTTCAAGATAAGAAACAAGTTCAAAGAAAATGATTTTCACATAAACAGTCAGGAGATCAAGCCTTCAACTAACTATTCTGATATGATAAGGTTGATAAAGGGTTTAATTAAGCAAGTCGAGGAACTTACATTATAGTGTAGTCAGGGTAAGCGTTTGAGCCAATGAGAGGCTCAGGTTAGGACACATATAGGTAAGGGATTACGATTTTGAGAGGATCCTCCTATTCCCTCTGCTTTTGTACCGCATGTGGATGATCTATATGTGATGATTAGAGATGCTGCTATGGCTGCCTAAGAGGATGACGATGATGCTGATGTGGCCAAAGACTTACAACCCTTAGAGTCCCGTGGATCTCCACGTGACCCATAGTTGTTAAGTTTCATCTGTAGTACTCTTATTTTGTTGTAGTAATCATTAAACCAACATGTTGGTTAGTAGACTTGGTATCCATGCTTGTAATGACGTGAGTTATATTTTTGGTAACAATGCAATGTACTAACTCTTTTGATGAATGGAAAATGACTACTTTTGATCTTTACTTGTGTTGTGCTTCCTTTTATTTGTATGATGTTGATTATTGAATTCATGTTGTGATAAGACTATTTGTACACATTATAACCATATAATTGTATGAGTACTTACCATGATTTTCTTTGTGTCATGACAGACCATGCCTCCAAAGAGAAGATCTCAAAACAATCCAACTCAAACTAGCCCTGAAGTTCCTTTGACCCTCGAAGCGTCAACCAATTAGTACGAGAAGGAGTTGAAGAGGCTATTAGAGTCGAACGGGTAAGAGGGAAATTAGAGGCACCAAGAGGTCTTGCTGAAGGCCCAGTGGCTGCGCCAGTGGCCTGAGAGTGTACATTTCCTGGATTTAACAAATGTGGTCCCACGCCATTTCACGGGACCAAAAGTGCTGTTGGGCTTATTCATTGGTTTGAAAAGATGGAGAGTACATTCGGGATAAGTGAATGTGCCAAAGGAAAGAAAGTGAAGTTTGCCTCTGCTACACTTAATGGCCGAGCTCTCATCTGGTGGAAAACTCAGGTCGCCACTTTAGGAATTGAGGTGGCAAATGGGATGCCGTGGGCTGAAATGAAAAAGCTAATGCTCGACGAGTATTGCCCAATCAAGGAAGTTCAAAGGTTGGAGGATGAATTAATAAATTTAAAGCTAAGGGATATGAATATACTGGCGTATACATAGAGGTTCAATGAATTGGCTCTATTATGTCCTGACGTGGTTCTGAACGAAAAGAAGAAAGTCGAGTTGTATATCAAAGGGTTGCCTGAGATTATTAAGGGTGAAACAACTTCGTCTAGGCCTGTTGTGTTCAACGAGGCTGTACGTATGGCACATGCCCTAATGGAACAGAAAATCCAAGCCAAGGCTGAAAGAGTTGCCGAGAGCAACAAAAGAAAATGGGAAAGCTCGCAGAGTGGTAACAACGGTAATAACATGAATAACAACAAGGATAACACTCGTCAAGACCAGCAGAACCATCAGAGGCAGGGGAATGCGAGGGCAATGACTACCGCCCCAACTGAGCTAGGTGGAAATACTAGAGACAAACCTCACTGCAATCATTGTTTGAAGCATCACTCCGGTTATTGCAAAGCGACGTGTACCAACTGTGGAAAGACAGGCCGTGTGGCAAGAACTTGTAGGATCAAAGCAGTGGCTAGGGGTACCAATGAGCAGCCAATCCTGACGTGTTATGGGTGTGGGGAGAAAGGACACACTAAAAACCATTACCCGAAAAAGAATGATCCGCAGGGTAGAAATGCAACCAGCCGAGCTTATGCACTTAGAGAAGCCAAGAAAGGTCAAGTACCGAATGTTGTTACCAGTACGTTTTTACTCAACAATCGCTATGCTAGAGTATTGTTTGATTCCGGATCTGATAAGAGCTTCGTTAATTCTGAATTCAATCATTTAATTGATATGAAACCGGTAAGATTAAACATAAGTTATGAAGTGGAATTGGCTGATGGGAAATTAGTTAGTACAAATACCGTTCTAAGAGATTGCACTTTGAATCTACTTAATCAATTGTTTGAAGTCGACCTTATGCCTATAGAACTTGGTACCTTCGATGTGATCATTGATAATGAGACAGGTTAGGTTAGAGCACAATGCTTCATAGTTTGCCGGAAAAGAAGGAAGTTCACATACCAGTAAAGGGGTAAGATGTTGATAGTTTAAACGGTAATTGTGTCACTTATCTCGATTTAAAGGTAGTATTCCTGTATTAAAGGATGAAAGTACATAGAAATAGAGGGATTGCCATTTGGTTGGTTAGCCCGCGTGACAGGAGAAAGAGCCAAAGTAAAACGTATCCTTGAAACCGAGTAACCTATTATTCGTGACTTTCCAGATAGGTGTTTCCTGAATGATTACAGGACTCCCACTCCTCGACAAGTAGATTTTTGAATCGAACTTGTGCCTGGAGCTGCACGGTTGACGTGTCCTTATCGCTTTTGCGCGACAGACTGAAGGAGTTGTTAGATTCAAATGAAGGATTGTTGTCTGAAAAAGGTTTATTCAGACCAGAGCTCGTCCGCCTGTGTGAGCTCGGTGTTGTTTGTTAAGAAGAAAGACGGATCCTTTCGTATGTGTATTGATTACCGGAAACTAAACAAGTTGACAGTCAAGAACCGATATCCGCTTCCGAGGATTGACGATCTATTCGATCAACTACAAGGTTCGAGCGTGTACTCAAAGATTGATTTACGGTCGAGTTATCATCAACTCCGTATTCGAGAGGAGGATATACCAATCACAGCCTTCCGGACCCGGTATGGTCCTTTTGAGTTCCAAGTAATGCCATTCGGATTAACCAATACCCCTGGAGTATTTATAGACTTAATAAATCGAGTGTGCAAGCCGTACCTCGACAAATTTGTGATTGTTGTTTCATCGTTGATATACATATCTATTCCATGAGCAAAGAAGAACCATGTAAGAAAATTTAAAGATTTATTTTGGTGGTTGCTTCAAGAAAGAGAAGTTGTACGCCAAATTCTCAAAGTGCGATTTCTGGCTCGATTCAGTACAATTTCTCGGTCACGTAATCAATAGTGAAGGAGTTCACGTTGATCCCTCCAAAATTTAAGCCATCAAGAATTGGTCTGCACCTACAACACCAACAGAAGTGAGACAATTTTTGGGTTTAGCTGGATATTATAGAAGATTCATCAAGGGGTTTTCTTTGATTTCCAAACCTCTTACTAAACTAACCCAGAAGAACAAGAAGTATGAATGGGGTAAAGATGAAGAAGAAGCTTTTCGGATATTGAAGCAAAAATTATGTAGTGCGCCAATATTAGCATTACCTGAAGGATCAGAGGACTTTGTCGTATATTGCGATGCATCCATTAAAGGTTATAGAGCGGTGTTGATGCAACCGAAGTGATGTGTTGACTTATGCCTCACGCCAATTGAAGAAGCATGAAGAGAACTATATGACTCATGATTTAGAGTTGGGCGCCGTGGTTTTTGCCCTACGACTATGGAGACATTACCTGTATAGAATGAAATGTGTTGTGTACATAGACCACAAAAGTCTTTAATACATTTTGGACCAGAAGGAACTCAATATGAGGCAACGCCGATGGATTGAATTGCTAAGCGATTATGATTGTGAAATCCGCTATCATCCCGTAAAGGTAATGTCGTGGCGGATGCTCTTAGTCGAAAGGAGAGGGAAAAACCGATAAGGGTTCGAGCTCTAGTTATGACAGTTTATCCTGACTTGTCCGAAAGGATACTTAAAGATCAGACTGAAGCAATGAAGGAAGACAATGTGAAGGCAAAAAATATGGGAAGATTGTTGAAGCCGATATTTGAAATTCGCTCCGACGGAATTCGATACTTTGATAAACGAATATGGTTACCGTTGTTTGGTGGATTGCGAGATCTGATTATGCACGAGTCGCATAAGTCGAAGTATTCGATTCATCCTGGTTCCAATAAGATGTACATGTCTTGAAGAATCTATATTCGGTGGCGCGAAAAAAAGCTGATATTGCCACTACGGTAGTAATTGCCTGCTTGCACCAGGGAAGCTGTGCATCAGAAGCGTCAGGTTACTCCAACAACCCGAAATCCCTGATGGAAGAATTGGGAGAAGATAACTATTGTTTCGTTTCGGACTCCCAAGAACCCCAAGTGTTATGGACACGATAATGGGTTATGTAGATTCAGTTAAACTAAGTCTGGCTCACTTCCTGCCGTTGAAGAGACCGATAGTATGGCGAAATTAACACAGCAATATTCGAAGGAGGATTGTTTGTAGACAGTGGTACCCGTATCATATCATATCGCGACAGGATAAGCCGATCTTGCTCAGGATTTTGGAGATCACTTCAGAACGCCTTAGGAACCAAAGTGAATATGAGCACTGCCTACCACCCAGAAACAGATGGGCAGAGTAAGAGAACAATTCAGACCTTGGAAGACATGTTGCGGGCCGTGTGTGATTGATTTTGGTAATAATTGGGATCGACATTTACCCCTAGTTGAGTTTTCTTATAATAACAGTTATCATGCAAGTATTAAAGTCCCGCCTTTCGAAGCACTCTACGGACAAAAGTGTAGATCTCCTATTTGTTGGAGTGAAGTTAGAGATAGCCAAATCACGGGGCCGGAGCTAGTTCGAGAAACGCCGGAAAAGATTGTACAAATCAAAAACCGCTTATTGACCGCTCGTAGTCGTCAGAAGAGTTATGCAGATGTAAGGCGGAAACCGATGGAGTTTAGTGTAGGGGACATGGTCATGTTAAATGTGTCACCTTGGAAGGGCGTGATCCTTTTTGGTAAAAAGAGGAAAGTTAAGTCCACGGTACATTAGGCCGTTCAAGATAATCGAGAGGATTGGTCCTGTGGCTTACAAGTTGGAGTTACCTGAGAAACTCCATAGGATTCATAGTACGTTCCATGTCTCTAATCTCAAAAGGTGTTTGGCGGATGAGAATTTGATTATCCCGCTTGAAGAAATTCAACTCGACGACAAGTTGCACTTTATAGAATAACCGGTTGAAATTATGGATCGTGAGGTAAAGAGACTCAAGCAAAGCCGTATTCTCATCGTTAAAGTTCGTTGGAACTCACGGCGAGGTCTGGAGTTCACGTGGGAACGAGAAGACATCTTTAGAAGCAAATATCCGCACTTATTCTCGGACAAGAAAAGGACGAGTATGAGGAATCGAGCACCGGGATGGCACTCCCTTAAGGAGGGGAGAATGTAAAACCCCGTATTTAAGGTCACTACTTAATCCGAAATTATAATTATTTTCTAAATTTTAAATAATTTATTTTATTTTCTTAATCGATTTCTAGTAAAATTTCCGATTTTAGAAACCCCCGCGAGCTTTTATACTTTAATTAGTCCGTTATATCAATCGAGAAATCACGAATGCCGTCTTTTAACCGTTAGGGTTTAATTATTTTATTTTAATTATTTTTCACCTTTTATTTGTGTTAGACTTAAACCGAGTCAAAACTTGCGTTTTTATAAAAAGTGACGGGTTAAATAAAATTTTGGGCCAGGATTCACTAATATAATTTGGTTAATACAAAAATTTAGCCCATCAACCCTTTCTCCACCCCTATATCTGGCGGCCCAAACACAACCCAACACATCCCTTTTATTTTATTTTCTAGCCCACTTCCCCTATTTTTTTATAAGCCGGTTATATAAGCCCAAATACCCTCCTTCTCTTTTCTTTTTTTATACAACCGATCCACACATCTATACAAATATAAAGTTACCATAGAAAATAACGTATCACACTCTCTGCTCTCTTCTCTGTTCGACGCCAGGAACCACAACACCATCACCATCATCTACTAATCTCTATCAAATCACCTCCCTTATTATCCCAAAACCTTTATAAATTAACCCTAATTATCCCTCATAAATTATAATCAACCATGCATGAAGTTTTCAAGATTATTGGGTTTTAGAAAAATTAATTATCTTCAAGGTTAATAAATTATTATGGAAGAAAAGGGTACTAGTGAATATTGAAGATTTTTGTATGCAAGAAAGTTAGGGTTCTTTGTGTTTGGTGTCCTTGTTGCCGCGGCCAAGAACAAGAACACCCTAGGGATTTTTGTTTTGATCATCCTTCACTTACATTGCACTTTGTGGGTAAACTCTTTTAAGTTTTATATGGATTAATTATATATATGATTGCATGTCATAAAAATTGTATGTCGGGAATCCTTTCTAGTTCATACATAATATGTTCTTGAGTATTCAATGATTTAGAATGATAAGGGTGATTGATAGACTAGTTTAGGCTTGTTAGATGTGTCATTGATGCAAGAAATTGACGAATTGAAGGTGATATTGATCACCCTATTAGACCAGAAAGTTCAGGTAGTTGTTGGCAAAATTGTGATTTGATCGAACGAGTTTTGACCTAGAATTAGGATAGGTTATATTCATAGCTTCGCGGCGCTAGTTCGCGCGCCTTCTAACTCCTAATAACGAATCCTACACGCTAGTTAGAAGTTTGGAAAGTGTTTCGGCAAAATTCTGCATACCTCATTTTTAATCCGAATTTTGGGTCAACTTTAGGATGTCGTAACTTGGTCATGCCGATAGCCTTGGTAGATTTGCAGGACATTAAGAATATCTACGTCGAGTCTACTTTCCAACGAGCTAGGCCTCGTCGAATTTCAATGTTTAAAAGTGGGTCAAAAGGCATTTGCAAACTCAAGTGCCAGAACTGAGTCTGTTGTCCAGAATTTCAGTTGTAGATATGGGCTGTACAGGCGGGTCAAAACTTCATATTTTTCTACGGAATTGAAACTGGAGATTTCCCATGATATGTGTGACCTCCTGGGATTTTCCCAGATTTTTGTGAATTTTTTTAGGGGGTCTTCTGCTGTCCTACTTTTGCAAGGTTTCTGCAGGTCCTAATTCGGACACAATGTATTGCTACATTTTTGAAAAATAGCTAGGATTATCAATGAGTTTAAGGCCGACTATAGTGGGATAATAAAACATATAGGTCGTGATTGATTCGTCGCTTCTTTCTCTTTTCGTGAGTTCTCGGTTGGCACTTCTATTCACTATGAGTTCATAGCCTCGCCTTTCTAACTTTAAATGTTTTATTAAACCCCTCGAGGAAGATACATGCTTGCTTTGAAAATATGAACACAAGTTGTTTTAGTATGCTGGACCCGATTACATATTGATTTCATTAAGTAGCTATTGCCAAAAGACCCTAATTTCATGAACTGTTAATTACCTATGATGGGTGAACGCTTGTACAAATAAATAGATCTATTGGGTTTGAAAGCCCTGTCTCGGGGGTTGTATCCATTTAAGAGAACTCCCACTCATACGGGCATTTTGTATTGAGAATTCGGTATTAGGCTTCAATAATACCTAGTACGTGAGGGCCCTTAATTATCATGAAAGATATATTTATTGTCAAGGTTCATTGTCATGAGGCTCAATGTGATGATTAATATATGGCTTGTTTGATCAACAAGTTTATTGATGAATTATGCTTGTGTTCTAACATATAATCATATAAACTCTATGAATTCACTCAACAATTTTGTTGAATTTTAAGCATGTTTTATCTCAGGTAATCAGGGTTGAAGACTTGGAGCTGCATGAGGAGGAGCTTAGGCGAATTTATTTTGTTAAACTATTTTTAAGTTCCATTCCTCAAACCACATTTAAAATATGTTGGTGGTTTTTAAAACTTGTATGTTGATTTGGTTAAGCATCTGTAGGACGACTTTTGCACTCTGATCTTACTTTTGGAATGGAACATGTTTGACAACGTCTCTTTTGAGTCGTTCTTTTGTAATTTATGTGTAATTGTGCCATTAGTTAACACCCAATTGTTGGTTCCGCTGCGTATGAAATTAGGGGTGTTAAACTGGTTAAGGGAAATCTTGTAAGAGGTTTACCTTCAAAACTTTTTGAAAAAGATCAAACCTGTGTTGCTTGTCAAAAAGGAAAGCAACATAGATCTTCTTGTAAGTCCAAAACAGTAAGTTTAATCAGCCAACCTTTACATATGTTGCACATGGATTTGTTTGGTCCAACATTTGTAAAAAGCTTAATGAAAAAGATGTATTGCCTCGTTGTCACAGATGATTACAGTAGGTTTAGTTGGGTTTTCTTTCTAGCTACTAAGGATGAGACTAGTGGGATTCCTAAGTCCTTTATAACGGGAGTAAAAAATCTAATAGATCAGGTAATTAGGTGTGACAATGAAACTAAATTCAAGAATAAGGAGATGAATTAGTTTTGTGAAAGAAAAGGTATTAAGAGAGAATTTAGTGTAGCTAGAACTCCTCAACAAAATGGAGTAGTTGAGAGGAAAAATAGAATACTAATTGAGGCTGCTAGGACAATGCTAGCTAATTCTAAGCTACCTACTACTTTTTGGGCTGAAGCAGTTATTACTGCTTGATATGTGCAAAATATGGTATTAGTAACTAAGCCTTATAACAAGACCCCTTATGAACTTTTTCTTGGTAGAAAACCAGCTTTAGGCTTTATGAGACCATTTGGGTGTTTTGTTACAACTCTCAATACCATAGATCACTTAGGCAAGTTTGATGGTAAGGTTGATGAAGGATTCTTTGTTGGGTACTCAATTAATAGTAAAGCCTTTAGAGTATTCAACAATAGAACAAGGATTGTTGAAGAGAACCTGCATGTCTAATTTAGTGTGAATACACCTAATATTGCAGGAAGTGGACCAAATTGGCTTTTTGATATTGATGTACTAACAAAGTCAATAACCTATAAGCCAGTTGTTGCAGGAAATCAGTCTAATGGTAATACATATACAAAAGCATATGATGATACAGGTAAAGCTAGAATGGAGACAGTACCTGGCAAAGATTACATTCTGCTACCATTGTGGCCTGCTGATCCACTACTCTCTCAAAATTCAAAGAGTTCTCCTGATGCTGGATTCAAATCTTCAGGAGATAATGAAAAGAAGGTTACTGAAGAACCATGAAAAGTAGGTGGTGATTTAAGTAATGATCAAGAGAAAGAGGATGATAATGTTAACAGCACTAACAATATTAATACTGCTAGTGACAGAAACAACACTAACAATGTTAATGCTGTTAGTTCAACTTTTAATGCTGCTGGCATAGAAGTTAATGTTGTTGGTTGGAACAAAAACAACATTGAACTTCTAGAAGAGTCTAAAAATGCCAAATTGGAGAGATATTGTTTATCAGATGATGAGAAGAGTTGGGTGCATAGCTGACTATGAACAATTCAATACATTTTAGCCGTAATTCCTATTCCAACTACAAGAATACACAAAGATCATCCAGTTGAACAAATTATTGGAGACTTGAATTCAGCGCCTCAAACAAGAAGAATGACAAAGAATTTGGAAGAACATGGTTTGTTTAGTTCAATTCAGCAAAGAACAAATCATAAAGACTTCCAAAATTGCTTATTTGCTTGCTTTTTATCATAAGAAGAACCCAAAAAGGCAATTCATGCATTAAAGGATCCTAGCTGGATAAAGGCTATGCAAGAAGAGCTTCTACAATTCAAGCTACAAGAAGTTTGGACTTTAGTGGATTTACCAAATGGAAAAGGTCTATTGGCACTAAATTGGTTTACAGGAATAAGAAGGATGAAAGAGGCATTGTGATAAAGAACAAATCAAGATTGGTTGCTCAAGGGTACACACAAGAAGAAGGGATTAACTATGATGAAGTCTTTGCCCCTGTTGCCAGAATTGAAGCAATTTGGCTATTCTTAGCCTATGCCTCATTTAAATACTTTATAGTGTACCAGATGGATGTCAAGAGTGCTTTTTTTATGGTAAGATTGAAGAGGAAGTATATGTTTGTCAACCATTATCAATTTACTCAAAATAAATTATATATGCTTAAAAAAATGCAGGACTGCCAGTTCCATTGGCATCCAAAGCTGGTTCCATTTAAGGAACCAAACCGGCGGACTTCCAAGTTCTACAGTATCCCCCCCATTTTTAGATTTTCGGCTTCTAACTTTTCTTTTGTAGGTACTTCTAAAGCAAGGGGGAGCACATCTCTTTATATCTAACATACTTTTGCAGCATACATATAATGTTTAGCACCCATCAAAGGGGAGCTTTCCACATTTACTCATATCAATTCCAACTTATTGTTGTACAACTCTCCGTGACTATTGCATCTGTTAATACAAATAATGTCTAAAAACGTTATTTATATTTTTCGACCTCTCGATGTTTTGATAATAAACAAAATGATAAAAAATGTTTATGATAAAATTAACGTTTATAAATTACTAACTGATCGTACAAAATCTATTTGCTAAGATTAATCACTTAAGGTATGGATAAACAAATCATAACAAGATATAATCAAGAAAAATTTTCCTTAAACCTTACATTTCTACAAAAGTGTATTTAAAATATAACACAAAATATTTATTTCATAAAAGAAATGTTATTTATTAAAAACAAAAAAATATTCTAGTCATATTTCCCCCTCCAAAATGGAAAGGTTTCCAAAACAGATTAACACCTTCCCCCCTAAAAAAAAAAAGAGGAGCGTACTCTGAACCAAACCCAGAACCACCCAAATACAGCTCGCCACTACAGAAATATCTAGGGCGACCCCCTAACACAAATTATGACCCGTGACCGCCAGCAGAGTAACGGCTCTTTTTGTCTCCTATAAATACTAGGCCACCCCATCTGAAAAATACAACCTCTTGCTACGAATTTTCTCAGATCTACTTTTCTCTCTTCTTTCTTTCTTTCTCAACACATATCTTGAACACTAACATATCTTGATCATGTTTCAGTGATTAATACTCTCTTCAAAACCCTTCTTCTATCTAATCAGTGCAAGAGAAGAAACAATCGTATTCATCTAGAAAACGATATGAAATATCCAAGTGATCTCTTTCCTACCACCTCAAGATCACAAATCATCATTATATTTTCTTTGTGGTGTTATGTAAATTGGATTTGTGTGAGATTCAATAGTGTAAAATTATGTAATTGTGGAATTGATCGTGTGTCAATACTAAGGAGTATATATCTTTGTGAGTAGCAAAGACTTAGTGAAGTCTTAGAATGGTTCTAGCTAAGATTATAGGACTCGACATCTAGCTTAGTGTCCGGGAGAAGAAAAGAAAGCGACGTGTAAAACGGTTTCTTCCGCCTAAAGGGAGCTGTTACAAAGTGAAATCTCGAGTGGAGTACTCGGAGTGAGTAGGGCGAAGAGGGTTGCTTTCGTAGCCGAACCCCTATAAATCTAGGTGTCTTGGTATGATCGTTTCTTTCTTATCTCTTTATATTGTTATGATTTTATTTAGTTATTACATTAGTATAGTTTAGTGTTAGTCATATTGTTAGATTGATTGACATACAACTCTAGATCAACAATTTAATAAAGCAAAGTTTAAAACGGATAATTAACCGGTAAAACAATTCAACCCCCCCCCTCTTCAAGTTTCTCTACAATTGGTATCTAGGAGCCAAGGTCCCTCACGATTTTTAAAATAATACTGTATTTTAAGCACGGATCGAACTATGAAATTTCGACAAATATCTAGAAGGGCAATCCATGCAAAGACCACCACTTATTTGAAAGTGATAGTTTTATTTATTGGAAAAATAGATTCAAGACATATGTATAAATCAAAAGATCTAGATCTTTGGGGCATATTAAATTACCGATGGTGATTTATCAACCTATTGTAACGAAAAATCCGAAACACCAAATTAGATGATGTTATCCCTTTTGAAAAAACAAACCGATGATCTCAAAAAGAAACTTAACGAAAAAATAATAAAGCAAAATGGTTAATTTACATAGCTTGCCTAGAAAAAATAATGAAAGAATTTTCAAGTGTAATAACGACACAAGAAAATTTGGAACACTTTTGTTAATCACGCCATCAAGGTAATATCTAAGTCAAAAGATAAAAAGATCGACCTTTTTGGTTCAACAATAATGAACAATTCATTATTTTTCGAAGACGAATCAATAGATAGTGCTTGTGCTAGATATAATACTATTATTACTCGTCCTTAAAGCTCATGATAAGGTTATTCATGCAAACACACTACCGTACGGAAGTTTCCTTAGGGCTCCTACAACCAAAATGGAGAGCAAAGGATCACATCGATTGAAGGTCGAAAGACTTACCGTACATCTCTTGAGGAGCTTATCGGGAACCCAAATGTTCACGAGTGATCATCCAGAAGATTCACTGAAATAGTCAAAGCAAAGTTGAAAGGAAATATATTGCCTTTTTAAAGGCTAAGAAAGAACTAGTTATGAAGAGTGTTCAACTTACCGGTAAGAAGACGAAGAGTACCCAGGCGGTAAGAACTTCAAGAGTTTCTTTAAAAATTTTTCTAAATAATATCATCTTTTTTTCTCTCATCTCTCTCTTCTTTCTCTCTCTCTAAACCATTCTCTCTTTTCTAGTTCTTGGTTAGATCCGTGTTGTGTAATATGAAGTGAAAGTGTAGATCAGGTTCCTACAGTTTTGGTGTAACGCCGTAGATACTTCAACATACATTCTCAACCGAATTCTAATTAGAGCCATCCTAGGAAAAACACCTTATGAAATCCTAAGAGGTAGGAAACCTACTCTTGACTATTTTAGGGTGTTTGGAAGCAAGTGCTTCATTTTAAACACCAAAGACTACCTTACCAAGTTTGACCCAAAGTCATACGAAGGTGTCTTTTTAGGATACTCGCAAAACAGTAAAGCCTATATCATTCTTAATAAACACACTAGGAAAATCGAAGAATCACTCAACGTGACATTCGATGAAACTCCTCCACCCTCTAAGACATCACCCTTGGTGGATGATGACTTAGATGAAGAAGAAGCTATTAGGGAAATCGAAAAGAAAAACCTAGAAAATGTTGTTGAGGATGAAACATTAGAGATTGACGAAATAGTCAATATTAAGGAATCTAGGAACCATCCCTTAGAAAATGTTATAGGAAACCTTAACCAACGAACCCTTAGGTCTCAAGCCTAAAACCAAAGTAACTTCTTTTGTTTTATATCAACTATAGAACCTAAGAATGTGAATGAAGCCTTAGGAGATGAAAGTTGGATAGTCGCCATGCAAGAAGAATTAAATCAATTCATTGCTAACGACGTTTGGGAGTTAGTTCCACAATCTAAGAATATGACAATTATAGGAACTAAGTGGGTGTTTAGGAATAAGTTAGACGAGAACGGTATTGTTTCTCAAAATAAGGCTAGGTTAGTTGCTCAAGGCTACAACCAACAAGAGGGCATCGATTATGATGAAACTTATGCCCCGGTTGCTAGACTTGAATCTATTAGGATATTATTAGCCTATGCTTGCGCCTTAGATTTTAAATTATTCCAAATGGATGTAAAAAGTGCATTCCTGAATGGTTTTATCAATGAGGAGGTATACATGGCACAACCTCCGGGATTCATTGATTTCGAAAAACCGGATCATGTTTATAAATTAAAGAAAGCTTTATATGGTCTTAAACAAGCACCCAAAGCTTGGTATGATAGATTAAAATCTTTTCTTATTAAACATGAATATAAAATGGGAATGGTAGATAACACTCTTTTTACTAAGAAGAAAAGTTCAAATCTCATCATTGTTCAAATATATGTCGATGACATTATATTCGGTTCGACTTGTCAAGACATGTGTGATGAATTTGCCAAAATCATGCATGATGAGTTCGAGATGAGCATGATGGGTGAACTTAACTTCTTCCTTGGATTACAAATTAAACAAATGGAAGACGGTATATTCTTTAATCAATCTAAGTATATTAAAGAAATGCTTAAGAAATTTGGTCTAGAAGATTCTAAACCAATGAAAACTCCCATGTCCTCCGATACTAAACTCACGAAAGATGAAGAGTGTGAGTCGGTAGATAGTACCAAGTATCGAGGCATGATAGGTAGTCTATTATACCTAACGGCAAGTAGGCCCGATATCATGTTTAGTGTCTGCCTTTGTGCCCGCTTTCAAGAGGCTCCCAAAACCTCTCACCTTGAAGCGGTTAAGCGTATCTTCTGATACATTAAAGGCACTACGCACTTAGGATTATGGTATCCTAAGGGGACCGGCATAGAAACCGTAGTATATGCTGACTCTGATCATGCGGGAGATTATGTGGACCGAAAGAGCACTAGCGGTATTTGTACGTTCGTGGGATGTTGTTTGACATCTTGGTTCTCGAAGAAACAAACCGCTCTTGCTATATCTACTACCGAAGCCGAATACGTAAGCGCCAGAAAGGCATGTCAACAAGCACTATGGATGAAACAAGCTCTCATCGACTACGACGTACGACTCGACGACGTTCCCATCATGTGCGACAACAAAGGCGCGATTGACCTTAGCAAAAACCCGGTGCAACATTCTCGTACCAAACACATCGAAATACGTCACCACTTTCTTCGTGATAATGTCTAGAAAGGACATATCTCAATCGAAAAAGTGCCGTCCGCCGACAACATCGCCGATATTCTTACTAAACCCCTTAAACGTGAATCGTTTAACTATCTACGTCTTGGTTTAGGAATGATGGAACACATTCCATAAATCATATTAGTCCGCTTCTATTTCTTCTGTCTCAATTCTAGTCCGTGTTCCATTCCGTGTCGTGACAACTTAAATGCTTCATCCGAAGTACTTTAAGCATGTTTAATTCGCGAAATGCAAATTAAAACGTCACTCCTCTTTGCAAAATCTTCGTCAAAATTAAGTTCAAAATCATTGCCTGAAGGCGGCCCCCAATATATTTGGGACCGCCGGGTAAATACAGGACCGCCATCAGCAAGACACAAAACGAGACACTAAACCAAAAAACAGCCACCAGCAAGTCCACAACAGGACACTAAACAAAAAAAAAATCAAACAGATACAACAAACACCCCCTTACCTGCTGCACTCGACGAACACGACCCAAAATCCACCAAAACTCAAAATCAACCATCTAAACATCAATTGAAGATCAAATCAACACTAATAACTAATTCTAATATCACAAAGATCATCAATTGTAAGCCATTTCATCTATTTTTCATTCAATTTGTGATCTAGGTTCATGATAACACCGAAAATTGGAATTAGGGAATTTTCGTGTTTTCTTTCAATTTTGTACAATTAAAGACAACTAGCATATACTGATAAGCTAATAGGCTTCCCGGAGAATATATGAATTTGCATACCTTAGTGAATTTGTTGAAAAAATTAATTTCGAACCAAAACCCAATTTAATTCAAATCACTCACGTAAGAAACATAATAAATTTTGTAGCATTGTTACTCCAACCAAAAAACCCCCCCTTTTCAATCACATAGCTAAAATGACTCAAGAATAAACTATCGAGATACATAATTCATATGCACTTTTGACTTGTTTGGATGAGCAAAATCAAATAATGGACGTTTGTGGGTTAACTCTTATGATTATTGATATTTAGTCGAGTTTGAATCGTTACTCCACATTTGTTTACATTTAGGCAGCACAACTAGAAATATTGCTCATGACATATTACATGTGAAAAGTAATAAAGTGTGATTTCATTTTCTTATAGGAAATCATGCCTCGCAAATCTTCTGAAGATTACAAAAATACAAGACACTATATCCCTAAAATTTTACATGAATTCCGTTCTCTAATAAAAGAAAAACTAAGAAACCTTGAAGAATGTTACATTTCACGAGTCGGGTTGGTTTTTGATAACTTTACGGATCTAAACTATGTTCGGCACCGAGTTGATATAATCATCTTTTATTATTTAAGGTACAAAGGAGTAAAACGGATAAATGTATAAAACAGACGGATTCGTTTTTTTAGTTTTTTGTAAGTAAACCTTTTTTTCATTCTTGTCGAATTTGAGGTCTTCTTGAAATCAATAAACAAGTGTTCGCTCGTTTTAAATCTAGAGTTTTTACAGTCAGTATCGTTTAGTTATTCTGACGAAGGCAAATGTTTGTCCGAATTTGTGATTCAAAATCAACTCTTCTCCTACTCTCTTGAAAATTTTGCTCAAATTCTTGATGTTCCCTGTGAAGGAGTGTGTGTCTTTACCGATAGTTAAAGACTTTGTTGATGGCATATGCATCCCTTTGATGGATCCAATCAAACCAACCCTCTTTCCATCGAAGGACCATATTTTACTATTGAATTGATCGATAAGGTCAATCTGCGTCTATCCTCATGGATGGTGGAGGAATTGATTTTCACGGGGGAAGATATTACGCTAATATCTCTCACGATCGGATAACGAAATAAGCGACGCTTGATAGCGACCAATGACGGTGAATGGTGAGGCATGCGACATCACGTATCTTAGAGTCTCAAACACAATAGTCTGTCATGGCAGGTACGGATGCGGCTCATGATCCCGTGTGTTCTTTGTACTTATGCTTTACTGTGCCATACACTCCGAAAGATTCAATCTTACCTATTACATGGCAAAACGAATGGAGTGGGTCACTAAGCAAGCTAGGTTAATTCTACCCTATGGTATGCTATTAACCTGTTTGTTTACATTCATCCATGAATAATATACCTGAGTTAATAACGATCCTATGTCTGTACGATCGTGTCCATACTCTCATTCCGCGCAACAGAGCACAAACCAAGAAGGGATCATGGCACGAGAAGAGGTCGTCATTCCACTTCTTCTTCTTCCGCCTTCGATCAACCATCCTCATCTCATCTCAACATATGATTGAACGATGGAAAATGAAGAAGGGAACTCGCGTGCAAGCACTCCTCCCCCATTCGTTATGTCAACCTTTAACCAATCTTGTCCCTCAATTCTTTCAAACCTACGTAACATTGACGCCCGCCCTGAACCATTTTACACCTGCCAAACCGAGAATCATCACCGTCAAGTACAATTCGATAATGATCAACGTGGTGGAGGAAAGGTCAATCAAAAAAAATCTTTTTTTTAGAAAGATTGTGGAGAAACAGAAGAATGAACGCATGAAGGAAATTGCTTTATGACATTATTATCTATACTATTTACTAATCTATTATGATTAGGTGTTTAAACTTATGCCACTTATTAGTAACTTAGTACTTATATGGTAAACTTGAGCTTGCCATGTGATGGAACATTCAATATTTTATATACTTACCCCAATGCTTGCAGCACCTTGATAAACATTTGCTATATATATATGAAGTTATTGCATGCTTATATATTTGATCAAAATTCCTACATATCTTCCCTCATAAACCAGATAATTGATATTGTGTGGTTAGATAATGAGTATTAGATGATTCATGATGAAATAGAATTGACTCAAAAAATGAAATTTAGAAAAAAAAATTATTAGGAAATTCTCGAAAAAGTTTTCTAGCTCCAGAAATGGCCCCCTACCCTTAATATATATGGGACCGCCAGTAATTAAGGGACCGCCATCAGAGGTCATTCTTCTATTGTGACCTTCTGAATTTATGTGCAGTTGACCACTATCCCATCTAGGCACAGCTATAAATTCTGCATTTTAACAAACACCTTTTGGAATCTAAATCTTCAAACCCCATGCCTTACTTCTTCAGTCTATTTCTTCCACCTTAAATCATGAACTCTCTTCTATCATCATCTTTATCACCTCATTCTACCATGAATTCCACTAATGCTTCCTCATCTAATACTTCCAAGAAAATCAAACTCACCATAATCCCTCCTAGACAATTATTTGTCAACATATCTAGTGATGAAGATATCACCACCACACCTTCTCCTACAACAACCTCTTCGATGCTCCAACCCCTCCACATGCAACCAATCAAAAACGTAAAAAACATCCCACTAATCAAATATCGTCAAGTCCAAAGAAAACACATCTTCTTACTTTCACTCAAACTTCAAATTTCAACACCAACTTCACATGAACCAACTCCCGCCCACTCCGTACATGAAACCCTTTGCTTACCAAAATTTTGGATTTTCCTCCTAGACCTCTAGATCCTCAACCATTTCAAGTCATCCTTCCTTGGATATTACACTTTCTTTGTCCCCAATCACTCCTCTTGATCACATTCATGACACTCCATCACCACCATCTCAAACCACAACCTCAACCACCTATGATGGGTCATCCTCTTTTCGACACACTAACATGACATCATGGGTCAACTTGCATTTAGAGTTGTTCTTACAACCGAAACCTTTTCATCACCCTAAGTAGATGAGAATGAATATCATGTTAGCTCATCTTGAATAACAATTTCTTCACTACCGCAATCACTTCACACTTTTCACCTCCACCTTGTAAAATCTAAATGTTTTTCAATAAACGGAAACCCCAAACCTTTGCCTAAAAAGTCATTTCTCTGATAATTCATGAATCATTTTAAGACTTATGTAGTATTGTTTCACATTATCTTTTAAAGTTCATTTTTAGTCTTCATAATGTATTAATTAGATGTTCTAATGTATGAGTTTCTTGTTGGTGGAATGAAACTCTTCTTTTGATAATATAAATATTATGTGTTAACTTGAAAGATATTTGTCTTGCACTTGTACTTCTAACTTTGTTTTGTAGCAAAATAATTTTCGTAAGATCGATCCCTTGGTGCCCCGAACAAGGGGGAGCATACACCAAGGGGGAGTCTTGATATCGTCGATTTTTTTCTTCCTTCAACGAATCGACGATCATTCTTTTTGAATTTGACAAAAAGGGGGAGAAATGAAACATAACTCATTTAATAATTTGACATCTTTAATTTTATTTAAAATGAGTTTATATTTTGTCAACCATCAAAAAGAAGAGAGAATGTTAAAACAAATAATTGCCTATAAACGATATTATAATTTTTCGACCTCCAACTTTATTGATAATAAAAAAATGTAAAAACTTACAATAAAAATAAACGTTTACAAATTATTACATGTAAGAATTTCATCTCTAATATTAGTACTCACTATCAAGTATGGACAAACAAATTAATTAAGCCATGATTAGTGACAAGAAAATATTTTTCTCTAATCCTCACTTTTTAATACTACAAAATGTTATTTTTCTCAAAAATACATTTACAAAATATTTTCTAATTAAAATAAAAAGGTTTATTAAAAACTTAAAATTTGGAATTCAAAATTTTTCCCCCAAAACGGAAAGCTACACACCAATACAACAATTCCCCACAAAAAGACAAAAAGGAGCGAATCTAGGCGCGACCCCTTATATATAAGGGGACCTCCGGACGCCCCAATATCGTGATTCCCTGCCTTAAAAAATACTGTCACCATTCCCAGCAGAAAATCATTCCTCTTTGCACGAAAATTTTTCAGTCTTTTCCCTTTCTCTCTCTAAACCTTCTTTCTCTCACTAAAACTCTTGATCACTAACATACTTAGATCTTGTTTCAAGTGATCTAATCTCTTCTTCTCATCTCTTCCATCTCATTCAAGTGCAAGAGAAGAACACTCGTATTCCTCAAGAAATGAAGTGTTAATTAGTGATCTACCCTACTTTCTTCTAGGTACCAAAACTCTATTGTATTTATCTTGTGTCTTTGTGTGATTCAAATATTGTGTAGATCCGATAGTATAGATCTTGTGAGTGTGTATATCTTGTGAAGTGGTAGATTGGTTCTAGCTAAGATTAGGACTCGACATTTAGCTTAGTGTCGGAAAATAACGTAAGCGACGTGTAAACAGTTTTCTCCGCCTAAAGGGAGCTTGTTGACATAGTGAAATCTCGAGTCGGATACTCGGGGAGTGGAGTAGGGCGAAGAGGTGCTTCGTAGCCGAACCACTATAAAATCTTGGTGTCTTGGTTTGGTTGTTTCTTTCCCTATCTCTTTACATTATTATTTTTGTTATCGTGTTTTAGTTTATATAGTTATTGCTTGTTCATATTGTGATTTGATTGAACATATAACTCGGATCTATAGATTTTTTAAAGTAAACTTTTGAAACGTAAAACAAACGTGTAAACTATTCAACCCCCCCTTCTAGTTTTCACAAAAGCGCTTCAGGTCCCTATGTTGCTCTACACAAATTAACAAACATCGGAAAATAAAATAGTATACTAAGGCAGCATTTGGTATTGTTTCTTAACAGTTATTTTGAGAAAGCATGACAGAAAGTGAATGCGAAACTATGTGTACTGGTATTAGAGGAACTATCTTTTTATAAGCAAAAAAGCATACATCCATAAATACAACATACATTATAATCAAATGACGTCATCCTTTAACACGCATTATCATTTCACAAGGCTAGTTTCATAGCGAGCTTTCGCTAGGCACGTTAGAAGAAGTAAGCTCATTTCTTCCGGATGCTACTGTAGATCTAAATCCTTTTAGAGTGAGCTTTATTAACAAAATGGTGACCCAAAAATCTTGCTTCCAACATTCATCAACCACATGACAGGTAGTTGGTAGAGCTTAAACTATATTCACTAAAGGTGTGTTCAGGTAAGGCTTACTTAAACAACTTTCGCTTATGTTAGAATTTACTTATTAGCTTGTTATTATATAAAGAATCCTTTCATATAAGCCAGCTACTATGCAAAAGCTGTTTTTGCTCCATCTAAACACTTAAAAGTGCATATTAGTTTTACCTAAATATAATAAGCTGATAAGCTACTAAATGCCTCTGTTCAAAACACCTTTTTACCAAAACACATTTCAAATATTAAAAGCTTATAAACTTATGATCTCAATAAGCTCCTCCACATTGTCATATCAAAAAACACCTTATTATAACACAAACAACCTATTGAGCCATAATGAAATAATATCATGACATCTTCATAATATTAAGCTTATTCGACAACCCCTTAACTAAAACCCCAACTCATTCTTCCAACCCCATTATCCAAAAACACATCAAGAACACCAAAGTTACACAATTTATCACAAAAAATCACATCAAGAACCATAAAAATCACAACTTTAACCCAAAAACAAACACCCATATAAAAAAACAAAAAAAATCCATACCTGAAGAGACAAGATTTGAAAGAGGGTTAATGGGTGATAAGCCCAAAAAAGACCCAAAAAGAGGCTTTCACACAAACAGGGATGAACCAAAATATTTAAAACCTCAGATACATGCAACAAAAAACACACCACACCTCTAATTCCCAATCACCTACGGCTACTGAACGGATACAACCGCTATCGAATCTTGAAAAAAACGTTGGGTCCAGTATTTTTGTGAGATAATTGTTAAACATAATTTGACGCATAGTATGAGTTTCTAAGAGATAAGTTATGGTTGTATGGTTTTGTGTTGAGTTGTGTGTGTGTGTGTGTGTTGTGAGAGAGAGAGAGAGAGAGAGAGAGAGAGAGAGAAAGAGAGAGGGGGAGGGAGAGGGAGAGGGAGAGGGAGAGGGAGGGAGATGGTAGGAGGGAGGGGGTTGGTGGTGTGGGGTGTTTGGTGGAAAAGAGGAGAGATCCATCTGTTCTTGTAGAGGTTGAGCTGGTAAACATTTTGTTCTGCCATCGTATTCAGCAAAAGAAGCATTTAACAAAGAAGACAAACAATGGCAAGAGAAATGAATTAGATAGAACGTTAGCATTGATAAAAGTCAAGAACTGCACGATTGATACAACAGTTGTAACTCTGGTTTGATTAAAATCTACTAATTATCCAACAGGATCAATTACTTGTTAACTAAGCCCGAATGGGATTTAGAAAAGCAACTGGGTCATTTGAATGGGCCTTGATAGGTTATTGGGCTCAACTGGGTCAAAATATGAAATTTAGCCCAAACCGTCGCTTGGCTGAATGCCAACTCGCCGTTAGGCGAATTGAGCAAAAACCGCCACCGAATATAATAAAAATATTCCGACCAAAACCGCCGAAGACGCGGATTAACCTGTTGGATTAAAATATTAGAAAAATCATGGCAACCCGCTGTTTAGATAACCCGCTGTTTAGACAACCCTCTGTTGGCAACCCGCTGTGGGCAACCCGCCGTTGGCAACCCGCTGTTGGCAACCCGCTGTGTTGGGCAAAACGCTGTTTTGGGCAACCCGCTGTTATTGCAAACCGCAGTTGGTAACCCGCCTTTGGCAAACAGCCGTAGGCAACCCGCTATTTTAAGTAACCCGCTGTTGTTGGCAGCCCGCTGTGATGTCCTCCCGCCGTTAAAGCAACCAGCGGGTTGAGTAATTTAATAAATAACAAAAAATAACCAACCCGCCGTTAAGAAACGCACTAACTCAAACCCGCCAGATCGGGAAGAGGAGAGGAGAGTCACACAGGACTAGGGACACGAGACTGCTAGACACAACGTACGAGCGGAGACACGCGAGCGACAGAAGACACACACAGCGACCCACAGCGACACAGAGGAGAGAGAGCGAGTGCGAGAAGATGGAAGAAGCAGTGCCAGTGACGTCAAGAGACAGAATATCACACACAGAGAGAAGCCGGAGTGCATGACACAGACAGAGACACCGAACGAAGCAGGACGCTAAGTCGCGATACACAGACGTGCTCACGGAGATACGAACACACTAGCGAAGAGAGCATTCAGATACTCTAGTCCTAGGAGACAAGACAGCCACAGACACCAGAGACGATAGACAGAGCAACTCTCGTAAGAAGCACGCGTCACACACGCAGCAGCCGTACACAAGCAAGAGCAAGGGCAAAGGAGCGCATGTACTAGAGCAGTTAGGTATGGCATGTAGAGGTGTGAACACAGGAGTGGAAAAACACGCACAGCGCGTCGCGCGCGCCATAGACACTCTCACATATATAAGAACCGCTCAGACATGCAGCCAAGAAGACTCGCGACACGGACTGCACAAGAACGCGCAGGCGGCCAGATTGTGACCAGAAGAGCGAGCACCACCGCTAGAACGACATGGGGGAGACGCATCTAGAAAGGTCAATCAAAGTGCACACACCTGATAGCGGTCAGACTGACACCTTTGTCGCACACAGCACCGACATTAGCAACACAGTAGAGAACAATAACTATACATAGACTACCGATACTTCAGATAAGACACATCAGAGTACTCATAGAGACACATCACAGTAAGTCCTGGAATACAAGGATACAGATGGATCTGGACGCTGGAATGTACGACACACGCGACACACAAGAAAAAGAATGAGACAGCGGGACTGATTGTGAGGCGTACAAGTCTCACCGCTGTCTAGACAGGAGGCTGAGTAGATAGTGAGGAGAGAGTGCTTCAGTTAGTCAGGCTGGAGGTGCGTGGAGGATAGGTTAGAGTTCTAGATACAGTCGTGCGGTTATAGATGTGAGTGAACTAGGAGTTTGTTGATCTGACAGGAGTAACGAGTCGATAGTAACGACACGCATTTAGAGGCAAACCGCGCGCGACAACTGCACTGTCAATACGAGCTCAGCCGCAGCAGCATGACCAAGTAGACAGCGAGATGACTCTGCATATTCTGACAGAGACCGCACATTCTGAGTCGAGATCATCTCATCGAGGCATTCGTGAGTAGGCATACCAGTCTGTAGTAGTGAGTATGAAGACATGTCAGAGTATGTGCACTATCAAAAGAGAGAGGTGTGGCACAATGTTGAGTTGAGGGTTAAAGTCTGAAGAACCAGAGAGGAGACACGATTCAGGAGGTCGCAATGACGCCATCTCGCGCACTGAGAGGAGGTGTAGTACTACTAATAAGACAGCATAAAGAGAAACATACAGAGACAGAGTGTGCAGTCTAGGTTCTGACTACCAAGCCCTGAGTAAGCGCGACACCGACAATCACAAGAGTGCAGAATCTCACTTATTTGAGTGACCTTTGATGTTCAAGTTAATTAAGCTCCCCTATCAAATTAACCCATTATAAGAATAACAATAACAACCATCTTAAGATTAGACTTTTAATCACACCCAACAATCATTTTATCACCCCAGAGAGTCACAGGACATGAGAACTCTAATCCACGACAGATACCAGCAGCGTCACAGACTCACGAACCGAACGAGGAGACCAGCAGACCGTGACGTTTGTTCGCGTCGACTGTGAAGAAGTGTGGGTACTAGACACTGCAACTATGAAGTTAGTGAAACAATCTAAGATCAGAGACAGTAACACGACAGAGTATGTCAACTCACATGCTCCGACTGCCCACATGACTCACATTAGATCTTTACACGTACTAGTCTACGAAAGTGCACATCCAATACACAAACTGACAGTAGATGAATGAAGCAGTGTCATACTAATCCTATGGACGCGCGTGCAGGCTGCTCTTGTGACCACATGAGGTAGCCTGGTCTGATGCGTATAGAGAGCGAGATAGGTGTGTGAGACCGTATATAGTGTAATAGCGCGAGAGTACTATAATTGGCAAGATGTAGGGGTGAGCCGTTCTTCTTATCTCTAACTCAGACTAGAAATTAACACTTAATTTGGCCACTATCTGGTCTACACATTTAGTTGTAGATATTTTTGTATTTCTTATCTATCAATTATCATCAGAACACAACTATGTCATCTCTACACATTGAGTACAGCGGTTTTGTGTTCAATATAGTGTTAGGATGACAATTATTCGATATCTGATACTAAACACATTCAGTTATTTAGAATCAATACTGTTGATTTTTATGCTACCCTAGGACGGTAACATTGCAGACAAGGTGTTGCATTGACACGTGATGAGAAGAGGTTTCTGCATTCCCAAAGCGCTGTCTGTGCACTACACCTTCGTTTGAGTCGGCGGTGGTGAGTATGACATGTTGCACAGCACAAGTTGGGAGACATTACACGCATATCTTATCTAGGGCTTAAGAATTATGGGGTAGGGAGGGTCTGTGGTATGTGGAGTTTTAAGAGATGATCTCTACATTACGTGAGGTCTAGCGCGTGTGTGCACTACGGTGGTTTTAGTGAGAGTATGGAGGTGGTGTGCTGTGAGGTTTAGAGGCACAGACGTCGTATATGTACAAGATAGTCTGGGGAGATTTGATCACGAGTTTTTCACAGAGCTTTGTGATAGGATGTCAGAGGTACTAGTAGACCTGTCAGTCAGAGGTTAGGAGTCTAAAACAGGAGTGTGTGCATACAATCAGGTAATGGTTTCTTTACTTAGGAGAAGCATTAAGGTGATACTGATTTCAAACTTGTGTTGTTTTTGGTGTCTACAGAATTTGGGAGAAATATATGGGTAGTGAGGATGGAGAGGTAGAGTCTATGAATGTGATGACTAAGGTCGGTAGTGTAGGAGGAGGAGTCTGTGGAGAGCGAAAAGTAGTCTGCGGTTTGACACACGGGAGATATGGATGGAAATTCTGACATTTCATCTTCTAGCACACCACGTTTGAACTATCTCATATTGAAATCATCAGATGACGATGGTGGGACAGAGTATCTTACATCAATGACAATGTTGGTATGCTGCATACAGAGACGAGAGCATGTCTCGAGATGTGAAGGTAGGACTTGGGCTATACAGAGCGTACAATGGATCAAGGTGGGTCTCTCTGTTTGATGGAGTCTTTGTTATGTACATGGGTTACGTAAGTGCTCGGGAGTCAGGTGTGGTGAGGGGACATCAGCAATTTGGAGCGGATGCGCAGAGGTATGGGGGCGGCACACTGTTGTTATTTAAGAGTTGGCATCTATGAAAGGACATTAGGGGATAAGTGTTGTCACGACACACGGGAGTGTGGGATGGCAGGAATCATATACGGTTCTATAAGGAGCTTACGAGACTATCAATTGCAGATTATAGATGAACAGTGGTGAGGGGTATTGAGTGGGAGGGGAGAAGGCCGTGAGCTAAGTGTGGAGGGGACTACGACACTATAGTATGATCTACAAAGGGTGGAGAGATAAGCACAGGCAACTTTGAGATGTCTACAGATTGATACTAGGACTGGGTTTGAGAAGGATACTAACAGTATAACGCAACCGTTCTCGGAAGGAGCGGAGAGGAGAGTATAGTGTCATCATCATGGGAAATAGCACGAGGTGTAGTTTTATCTATAATAGTAACATATGTATGCACACAGACACATCTCAGTGTGCACACATGTGAACTGTATGGGGCATAATGGTGCAAGTATGGGTTTTGGTGATATTTGTAGATTTGGATTCTTTGGTGTGGTTGGGAGTATATAGTAGCGAGATGTAGACACACAAGTAGTAGCATATGATAGTCACTTGATGGGGATGCGGTGTAGCAGATTGATAACACAACCTTTAGGAATGGGTCGACACTCTCTATGTATGAGCGAGCGAGGTCAGACATAGTGATCATGACATTGGACGATAGTGTGTGTGTGTGACTACTTATGGGCGAGTATGACTTAGGGAAGGGTGGCGGTGAATGGCTAGGTAAGGAGAGAGTGTTCGATCGTGAGACTGTGGACACACCGTTACCAACATGAGATGGCACAAGGCGAGAGTACATGTAGAGATCTAGTGTGTCATAGTGAGTGGAGCGTGCAATACAGAGGTTAGAAGTGTGAACAACACATATTTATGTGCGCGTGGGCAGGCGTATATAAGGGGGTGGTTTTAGACGTGTGTGAGTAACCTGAGATGGTAGAGGATAGGATATTAGCGAGTAGATGTAGGACAGCAGATCATTTCATGATTCACGAGTTATCTATATTGGTTATGCACAGGGGGTGGCAGATGGGGTAGTTCTTGTTTAGGGGGTGGGTGACTGTTACTGTCACTATGGACATTTGAGGATATATATAGTACACATATGGTGAGAGGTGGTGTGTGTCAGTTAGAGAATTATGAGTTGGATGCAGTATCTGATTCTTAGCGGTATGGGATGTGTGTTTATTGATTCTTCATGAGTGAGGATGAGTGAAGACAATTAAGAGACAACAGGTGGGTGAGGAGTAGGACACTGATTGGGAGAGATCTCACTAGCAGGTGAGACAGGAACCTTACTTATTGACAATGTGGTGTGTGGTTTGGTAGATTGTGTGGTCAACGTTTCAGATGTATTGATTATCTGCAGGGGTTTGATGAATTTCTCACATTACACATCTTTTAGCGGAGACTGGATGGGGGTATACGTGATTGAACAATGTAGAGAAGTGTTAGATCTTTTTAGACACAACACACTGTTCTGATATTTCTTGATGCATATCACACGGTGTGTGGGATGCGATGTCACAAGACATATGGACTTTAGGTTGTGTGATCACATCACATTGATTACATGTCACACTAGAACGAACGGAGTGTGGAGGAATCGTGGTGTAGATATTATCTTCTAATGACGTTGCAGAGATGTGTTATATATGTCAGACATAGGGTCATTAGGTTGTTATTATAGGAGGATATGAGTGTTGGATCATGAGTGTGAACCTTGAGGTGGTTGAGGTGTTGAGTGGTTGGGAGAGTACACACGCATTTATGATGGATTATCGATTGGACAGGGAGCACACGAGGAAGAGAATGACTTTACTACATAAACTTGTGAGACATAGTCAAGAGAGGTATTACAGGAGTGCAATATTCACTCTTGTTTTACTGATTAATGTTTAGTTTGCAACAGACGATACATGAGCGTACGAGGAGAACTACAGAGAGTGTCAGACACATGCGAGTGACAATATGATACATTCAACAGTTAGACGGAAAAGTGGGGGATGGATTAGTGGGATTGACTGTGAAGAGCATCTGGGACTTGGACACACATAGAGGTTAGTCACTACTAATTTGGGGGTACATAGAGGGGATGGGTAGACAAGGTGAACTAACGTGAATTATGAGCAATGTGAGCACCGTGGGGAGAGCACTAAGGTGGTAGGTAGATAGGTGGTGTGGTGAGATATGGGTGATAGCGATGATGTATAGGACAATCAGTGGTGGGTAAGGGGGGGGGAACACTTGAGTAGGAGTGGGGGAGTGCACATAGAGTGTTAGATTACCCTTCTATGACAGTTGAATTAACAGGTGTCTTTAGGTTAGGGGCGTGGTGGCGGCTATGTCTCTATCACGAGTTATAGGACATTAAGTGTACGGAAGTGGACATATATTTGAGGAGTGTGAGTTTTGGTAGGTCCACTTGTTGTGAGAGATTAGTATCAGTGGACACAGAATAGAGATAGGTGGTGGTGAGATTGATGATAGCAGATGATGTCTATAGAAGGGTGAACACAGGAGATATCGTGTGTAGTCATGGGAGGGGAAGGGGTTTTTGGTTTTGGGGTTAGGGGGGAGGTTGGTGGTTGGTATTTCAGCTGGATCTGACGATCTTATCTAGAGGGATGGGGTGGATATCACAACACATGAGATGAGAGTATGTCAACAAGGGGATGAGCGGTTAGTCTTGAGTATACGGAGACATACACGAGATGTGTGGGGTATCTGTGTCAGCATTGGGTCTATGTGTAGATATCGAGCAAATGAATGTGTAGACGACATTGCATGGAGAGATAGCACGGAACAAGTATGAGAGAGTGTGTGGAGGGGAACTATGGACTTCTTACTCTGCTTGAAGTGGGAGCAGGTGTCAGGGTCTTCGTAGTTCATTGTGAAAGAGGATCTGTGGTGTGTGTGTGGGGGGGGGGAGTACGGGTTACCGGTGTCATCATACAGATCTATTAGTAGAATGGGGGATTTGTGTGGGATGGTACTAGAGGAGAAACAAGGAAGAGGTATAGGGGGGCACAACTAGGGCCATGGTGTATGGTTATAAACACTATATCAGGAGATTTAGTGTGGGTAGCTAATGCGGTGACACTTCATATGACAGCACAGTCTAGATGTGTAGAGGGTCACTACACACACACAGTGTATGGAGTGTGAGGTAGTAGTGTAGTTGTGGAGTGGTTAGTGTGTAGAGGTACAGCTGGGGTGATACTCAGATGGTGAGTGGTTTGACATAGCGAGCAAGGGTGATTGGGGTTTATATGTTGGTAAGGGGGGTGATTTCTAACTTTATGAGGCATATGAGAGATTAAGTGTAGGAGTGTTACTGACACACTGGCTCTTGATGTATACACATTATGGATTATTTTGAAAGTAGTAGCTGTATTTAGAGGGCACTATAGAGTGAGAACAGGAGTGGGGGGGCAAAGTCACGTAGTGAGTGTGATGGACAGTGATTATTTCAACACTTATTTTGAAGTACAGTACTCAGGAGGTGTGAGCATGGAGTGGAGTGCAGTAAGGGAGGCACAATGTTCTATGACCTGAGAGTATAGCACTTATATGAGACAGTATGACACACTTGGGATTTTAGTATGGGAGAGTGGTAGGCTAGACTCGGGATCTCATACTGATACATTAGAGTGGGTCTTATGGGATCACGCTATATATCCAGGCATCTGGGATGAGAGTGACACAGGCACTGTCAGTTGTATGAGTACAATCTGTAGTTTGGGGGGGAAATGTGTCTGGAGAGTGCGTTCTGGAGGTCATGGCGTAGGTGGGGTATTTGTGATAGACACGGGAGTTCACACACACAGGACGAGAGGACGGGGGAGGGGGGGTTCAGAATGTAGGTTTCAACGAGGTGATGAGTTTCTCTTCTTATCCAGATGATAGGCTTGTTGGTGTCGTGAGGGTGAGATCTATATTTATAGAACATAAATTAGGACACACAGGGATAGTATAGGGGGTACACACAATAGATGATTTGACATTGGGTTGTGGAGAAGAGATTTTGGTTTGAAATGTGAGTAATTTGAAGATTTTGGGTTGTGATGATGATGAGACGAGAGATATTGATATGTTGGGGGTTTGGGTGTTTGGTAGAGGTGGTTGTGGGTTGAGGTTTTGTGGGAGTTGTTACATGGATGTGGAGTATAAGAGATAAAATGTGGAAGTCTATGAGTGGGTTCTGAGTTTGGTCGTGCTGGAGAGTGTGTGCAAGCATGTACTGTGAGCAGTAGCACTGGTGTCATTTATACTCAGGTTACAAACTAGGATGGACATCTTTACTGTATGTCTGGGGATCAGAGAGATCACTCGACACATTGATTCATAGTGTATGAGTGTTTCATTGCTTAGGGACTGGAAAGATTTTGACAGGAGACTAGATGTTGATAGCAGAGTTAAGGAACGTATGGACGGTGACTTGATTCTACATGCTACTCAACTCAGTAAGCACACACACATTGTAAAAGAGAATCAGATGTGATGATCTATAGTGTAGGAGAGGCACGCATAGATACCGTATGTAGGCGTGGAGAATTAGGTGTGTGATAGGGCACTACTAGTCTAAGGATATCGGGTGTATAGTGAGTGATAGTGGGGTCTCAGTTCTTGACTGAGGACAATCATGTATACAAGGTCTCATGATCTCTGTGAGGGTGCGTGGTGATAGTCGTTTACTCAGATGGAGTGGATCACACTCAGGTAATTCTCTTAGTAGGAGAAACTATTTATTCTTACATGGTATACATCTAGACACGTATGGAAGGACCATCACGGTATACTGGTGAATGAATGGTTGTATAGGAGATATTTGGTATCTGCACAGGACACAACAGATTGTGAACACAAGGTAAGAGGGCTCTGACGTGCTCACAAGCAATCTCTCTAGGTGGTGACATTGGGGGGACCATTGAGACAGTGAGTTGAGTTGGATGAGTATCTATGATTTGATGGAAATGGACTCATAGACTAGAGAGCGAGGAGAGTTATTATTGAGGATGATGGATGGATGTGGGTGAATGTGAGGACACATTGGGTGTGGTGAGTATACATATCAAATAGGTGCATAAGGTGAGGTACACACAACACTCTATGTGATACTTTGAGAGGAGGCTGCGAGGAGGCGACATGGTTTAGATTGTCATTGTGTGTTACAATTGGTACATTGTACAGAGCAATATTAGCGAGAGAAACTGAAGTATGGATATCTTAGATATTAGACTGTTTACAGAGACGGTGAGCATGCGGTGATTTTGAGTATGTAGCAGGTCTTATCGTATCTCTATATATCTGAGAGAGTGTGATGTGGAGATGTAGTGAGACGGATGGTTTGGTGGGAGGATCACATAGTGTTGCATCATGAGTTATCTATAAACAGGTTGCATGATAGTGAACATGGGTTGGGATGTGGACAACTTAATACAGTATTTATGATGTGGGTGAGTGGTGATCTATATCGATCATAGGAGGAGTATTTGATTAGCATTGTTTTGGTGGGTGGGGGGGATGTTTGATGTGTTGAGGTGAGATGGCAGATATTTCGAATAGTAGGTATGTGATACAGATATTCAGTTAGAGACACAGTAAGACGATTAATGAGTTACACGTACGGATAGTACTACATAAGTGTGTGTACTCATCTACTCAGTGTGGGGTGGGGGGTGGGCTAGTGTAGAGAACAGAGGGAGAGAGTATATGGTGGGGCACGATGGAGCAACTTTAGTCACATCTACGATGATATTTTGTAGAGATTCTAAAGTCATGAATATAGATTACGGATTGTACGTATATAAGAGAGCAGGAGAGTGCTAGGAGTAGAGTCAACTTGAATAGCGTGATGCAATGGGGGTAATATTGATACACTGCTGTGGATATTATAGAGTCTAGGAGTATACAAATGCAGAAAAAGCACAGAGCGTATCAGAGATCTGAGATCTGATAGTGGGGATTTAGTTAACCTCTCTATCAGACGCATCACCGACAATGACACATGTAGGAGCGGAGTCTAATTGATTTAAAGAGTAGTCATACGTGCAAGTATTTGGTATAGTGTATCTTAGCAACTAAGGTAGTAGACCTGGTATATACAAGAGAGCAATTATTGTGTGAGTAACATATGGGATAGACACTAGGATACTTGATTAGACACACACTTAGTATGGGATCTAGGAGTGTAACATGGCGTGACAACAATAGACAATGTCTGGGAGTGTATAGATGTGTACAGGGCGAGGATATGGTAGCACGCATGACTTCTTCAGTTATTATACAAAGAGTCAGCAGGTGAGAGAAGGATTGACAATGGACACAGAGTGGTCTCACACTGGACTAGGGGCGACACGTGCTGTAGATGGAGAGGGGAGTAGATTGGTGGAGAATAGTGTGAGGAGTATGAAGCAAGTGAGGGTGTGATTAGATCTAGATGCACTGTTCTCGAGATAGGTCTGATGTGGGAGGTGTGGAAATCTAAAGGGTTGTGAGGTAGAGTTTGATTGGCTTTGTAAGACACACATTGAGGTAGATATCAGTGAACATCTTTCGTGTAGTTATATACATAGTGACACTTATGTGGGATTCATATGGAGGTCACGTTAGGGGAATCACTTGGTAGAGAGAGGGCGCAAGGTGTTGTAACATAGGGATGGTGTGATGGATAGTAGGGGGGTGGGGTAGGTGGTAGGGAGATTAGGGGTTTGTGGGGGGTTAATTGGGTGTTTATTTATATGAGGGGTAGGTTATGGGGGTATTTTGTTTGTTTGGGAAATAGGGAAGTGGATTGGGGTTTGAATGTGTTGTTTTGGGATTGTGGTGAGATGGTTGTATTTATGGGGATTGGGGGTGTGGGGTGGGGGATGGTTGTAAGGGGGGGGGGGGGTTGTAGTGGTGGGGGGTATGGTTTGTGTAGGTTGATTGGTGGGGGTGGTGGGGGTTAGTTAGTTTTGGTTGTGTAGAGGTTGGGTGGGGGGGGATATGGATGATGTGGGGGGGTGAGGAGGGTGTGGGGTGGTGTAATGATTGTTTTGGGAGTTGGGTAATGTAGTATAATGGATGGTGGGAAGTAGTGGTAATTATAAAAGGGAAAAATGAAAGGAGGGGGAGAGGGGAGTGTTATGTGTGGTTGGGGTGGGATGGAGTATTGGATTTAGGGAGATGTATTGTAATGGGGGGTGGGGGTAGAATTTTGGGTATGGGAGTTTGGGGTTATATGTGTATGGGAGTGGATATTGGGGTTGTTTAGGGTGAGGGGGGGGCGAGGGGGGGGGGGGGGGGGGGGGGGGGGGGGGGGGAAATATTGTAATGGAATTTAGTGATATGAGGAGTATAAGGAAATGGTTAATTTGAGAAGGGGGGTGTGTGATATGGTGGGGGTTGTTGTTTATTGCCGATGGGTTTTAGGATTGGGTATTGGTTGGGAGAGGAGGGTTTAGGAGAGGTGTATTTGGGTGGGAGTGGAGGTTGATTGGGGTGGTTGTTGGGGGATGGTTATGTGTTTTTGTGGGTTGATGTGATGTGTTATTTGAGGGATTAAGCATTAGTTGCACACACTGTGGGGGCAGGGTGCACACACTTCAGACTAGGGGGTTGGACTCAACATCTTGATCATCACGTACATAAAATATTTGTGATATATACGCGATGAAACACACAGAGTGGATGACGAGTGTGTTAGAAGTTATTTACGCAGGAGTGAGTCTTCAGGGCAATACAACAGAGAGACATAGAATGAGGGTAAACGGCACGCAGCTAGTCACATTTGATTCTGATATTACAGCACAATTAACACACGAATAGGAGAACACACACTCTACACATCAGTGGGCAGAGTGATAGGTACACGTGTTACTCTGATTATGTGGTTATTATCATAGTATCTGGAGGGTGTACTCAATACATTGTGGAGGGGCAAACGTGATGAGAGGAGTATTCACGAGTACACACTAGTTGTAATTTATACAGACGCTGGGTTTGACGTTATGAAGTTAGGAGGATGTTTGCGTTATATTATGCTGTGGAGAGTCATGGCTATGATAACGTGGTTAGTTAGAGAGTGATAGCGCACAACTGACACTATTATCAAGGTGTGTTGTGTGGAGACTGGGGTGTATCTTACAGATAGATTATGCGGGAGCAATTGGATGAGTTGAGTACACAGGGAGAGGTGGAGAGCGGCAGATCTGTTTACGGAGGTGAGGGTGGTGACGATTATGATCTGATGATCACACATTTCTCTCGATCTTTCTCGGTAGAGGAGTGGTGTGAGAGTAGAAGAGAGAGTACGAGATGCACACAACGTAACAGGTAGTTACCACACTGATGGTGACACATAGAGTCCTGACACTTTGGCTCGAAAACAGTGTGAGTAATGTGAGGTCACATGATCAGGAGCGGAGAGAAGCTATCTCTCTTCGGTGCACACTATCATTGGAGTATATGCGGTACGGTCTTCTGGTATCATCACAATTCAGATCGATGGTTAGGTGTATGACATCTAGGTACACACACTGTTGATGATGATGGGGTTTAGATTGTGAATGGAGGATAGGGGTGTGAGATAGTGGAGAGTTCAGGTGGGGGGGGGGGGGTTTAAGATTAGTGAGTGCAGTTTGGAGGATATCACTCTAGTTAGTGACGACATCTAGAATGAGGTCGCAGCTAGGGGGTTAGAGGGAGTGCTATGAATACAGATATACCAGCTATGACACTCTATCTTTGCTCTCAGGGAATGAGGAGTGAGATGTTCAAGGGATGATAGATTGATGAGATAGATGGATTCTGAGGATATGGAGGATCAGTAGACGATATCTATGTATTGTGTGAGAATAGATAGGAATACGGGGAAACTATGACTTGAGAAGTTGTGCAGTAATATCCAAAGATCTCTTGGGATTAGATTGGTAGTATAGCACGAATATCTGGGGTGAATAGATTAGAGTGACTGTGGAGTAGGAGACGGTCTGTAGCACTGTGTGGGGGACAGTGGGACACTGTATGGATGTGTGAAGGTGGCACTAGAGTAGCATTAGGATGTGGTGAAGACAGGTTGTATATTGAGTAGTTGTGTGTGGAGGGATATCTCATAGTTCATGTCTATACATCTTCTTTGATATGCGAAGGACTAAGATTTATCACTCTTGTATTAGCACACACAATCTGGGGAGATTCTCTTTTGGGTGTGGTAGATTATGAAGGACATCAGTGTGGTGAGGAAGTAAGTAGATACATGTATAGGTTAATATGGAGAGGAGAGCGAAGTGATGTATGTCTGGAGTGTATGAACGGATTTGACTTGGCGTCTCACTCGTATCACATTTACTCTTGGTTTTTTCAGATATGGTAATGGTTATGTGTCTATTAGTAGTTTATGTGGGGGGGTTATGTCATCCTCTAATCACGTACTGGTGGGTAAGACAATTTGCCGAGGTTAAGGGTTATGTAGTAGTGTCTTGAGTGGAATTTCGCACAGAGGAGAAGGCAGTACACGACACTACTAGACTATGGTTTGTTGTGATAAAACGGTTACATTAGATAGATGTTGTTAGGGTTGATTATGTATATTCATTTGAAACGGCACACTGTTCACTTAGCACGATAGATATCTAGAGATGGTTGAATGAAGGAGATTATGATGAGTAAAGGACACTGAGGGGGACACAGTGAGCTGCTGGTAGAGGCTTAGTTACGATTGGTTTTATGTATAGTGGTGGTGGGAGGTGGGGGGGTGATGTGATGGAGGGTGTGGGGGGTGAGATGGGAATTGTTTGGGAGTTTAGGTTTGGGGGTGTGTTGGGGTTTATGTTGGTGGGAAAGAGGTGGAGGTTGTGGTGGTGTGTTTGTTTGTATTTAGTTATGTTTTTTTTGGAGAGTGTAGGGTGGTGGGGGGTATGGGAATGTTAGATTGGGATTGGAAGTAGGGATGGTGGGGGGGGGTGATTGTTTTTTAGGGTGTGTGGAGAGGGTTGAGGGGGTGTGGGTGGGGTGGGGGGGGGAGGGGTTTGAGGGGGAGTTTGGGGTGTGGGGGTATGGGAGGTGGAGAGGTGTTGTAGTTGGGATGGGTGGGTGGGGTGGGGTTGAAATTGGTGTGGGTTTGGGGGGGGATGGAGGATATAGAGGGAGGGGGGGAAGGGGTTGTGGTGAGGTGGATTGGGGGTAGTTAATGGTGGGATGGGGGAATTGGGGGGGGGGGGGGGGGGGAGGGTGTAGTTGGAATGGTGTGGGGGGGGTGAGTGGTGGGGGTATGTGGTTATATTAAGATTTGGGTGGGTGATTGTGTGTTTGGGGTTTGGTGGGGGGGATGTTTTGGAATGGTAATGTAGAGTAAGTGGTTTTGGAGGGGTGGTTGTAGAGAGGGGGGTGGTTTGGGTGTTTTATGTTTGATGTTAATTAGTGTGGGGAGTTTGGTAAATTTGGATGTGAAATTTGGTGGGAGTAATTGAGGTGGAAGGGGGGGGTAAAGGGTGGTATGATTTTATTGAGATGGTTATTTTGGAAAAGTGAGATAGTAGGGGTGGAGGAAGTTAATTATAATAGGGTAGAATGTATTGTTTGTTTGGAGGATAGTGTAAAGTTTGGGGGTGTTGTGGGTTGGTTGGTGGGGGGATGTAGGGGTTGTTGTGGGGAGGTAGGGGTAGGGGTGAGTTGGATTAGTTGAATTTTGGGAGGTAATGAGTTATTGGGTGGGGGATGGGAAGGAAGGGTTGGTTAATGGTTTTGTTTTGTTTGGTGAGGGGGGTGGTTATTATGGGGGGGGAGGGAAGGATATATGGTGTTTGGTGGCGGGTTTAGGGTGGGGTGGTGGGAGGGTTGGGTTGTGGGGTAGGTGGAAATTTTTTTTATGATTATTGTGGGGGGTGTGGGGAGTTGGGGGTTGGGGGGTGTGGGGGTATGGTATATATAGGATTGATTGGGTTATATGGGGGGTGTAATGATGGGGATGGATGGTATGGTTTATGGTGGTAAGAGTTGAGTTGAGTATTGAGAATTTGGGAAAGAAGAATTTTGAAGTGAATTGTAATTTGGATATGTAGAATTGTGGTAGTTAGGGTATATTTGTGAGGATAATTGGTTTAGGTTGTCAGAGTATAATATAATTACATTGGTTATGTGGTGGTTATGGGTGAGTTTATTATTATAAATGGATATTGTTATTTAATGTAGATTAGGGTGAGTGGGTTGGGTATTATAGATTATTTTGGATGTAGTAGGATTGGTAAATGTGTTAGAGATGTATTAAGATATCATTAATGGGGGACAAGGGTAACTTAGCAGTAGGTATGAGAGTAGTACACATTACGAGTCCATCTAGGTGTGTGCCACACAGCTCTTTGTTGCACGGAGAGTGGCATGCACAGTGCGCTAAATTTCTTGAGCGTTATTCTGAAGAGTTCTATGATGGAGCACAATCTATAAATGATACGACAAACAGATAATTTGTCCACAACAGCACACGTCTCGATCATTACGTAAAATTCTAAAGATTGAGAGTATAAAGAATATCTCTCGTGCAACAGGGGGTGTGGAGTTCTCTCTGTGTATATATTAACGACGATATGAGAGTGTGTAGGAATCTACACGACACGGTGGTTGGGGGGGAAAACATGAGTAACAACACACACAGAAGAATGGGAGTGTCGGTTTATTAGTGATCTCGAGATGTAGACAATTTGTA
This sequence comes from Tanacetum coccineum, assembly GCA_026074375.1. NCBI lineage: Eukaryota > Viridiplantae > Streptophyta > Magnoliopsida > Asterales > Asteraceae > Tanacetum > Tanacetum coccineum. Next base: position 37,799 of record BQNB010003329.1, read on the forward strand.
CATGTAGTCACGAGTGACAACTATAACATATATGTGCGTGGATCACATTGACACACAGGTGAGTATTACTGTGCGTTGTCATGGTATATACTAGATCATAATTGTGATCAAGGGATTATGGAGATGCTAGAGAGTGAGGTTTGGGGAGAGAGTATATGCGAACGGACACGTTGCTCACACAAGGTAGAAGTGGACGATACAGGATGATGATAATATTAATGAGGCACGTGAGGGAGTCACGAGCGTGTCACTTACGGCAGGGGCTATTGATTGACTTCGTCTATCATGGTGGAGAGCAGTAGGGGTCTTGGGACATTGTATGGTAGTTGTCATAGATGATGTTGAGTGGTGGTTCTCTGTATAGACTCTTGTGGAGCGTGTTCGTTAGTGTTGGAACGTATCGATTGGTGTTTTTGTAACGTGGAGTCTATTATGACTGATGGATAGAGCAACACGGGGAGCGGTGAGTGAGGATAGGGTTCTGAGGTATGTTCTCATTCTTATATATGGATAGATTGAGGCATGTTGTAGTTGACTGTTATTTAGTACAACTTTGTCATGTGGATGGAGATCTTTATAAGGGAGTGAAGAGGATAGACCACAGCGCTACACATATGACGGTAGGGTCGATTTGCTGAGGTAGGACACTATGAGGAAGTAGACACAAGGTTAGGGGTGTAGTAATTTTACACAACACAGTGTAGTTGACACAATCATGGTCAGTTAGATAAACGAGTTACATAGCTGTTGTATTGTTACAGTCTCTATATTTTTTAGTAGCATCACGAATAATGGGGAGTGGGGAGACAGTACACGATGAGATACATATGTGGGAGGTGGACTTGGTCGGTGTGGATCGACATGAGAGTATTGCATTATCTAATATAGACTACACTAGACTAATGATAGATTGTTAGCGTACGTTAATAGGGGGGACTAGGGTAGGAGATTGATCTGATGAGGACACGCGTGCTTTTGGACATGGATAAAGTCACTGGGCATGTATTATAGTGTCTTCTAGCTTGTCATTTCCTAAGTAGGGAGACTGGTGTGAATGAATGTGTATATGAAGCAGTCTGACCAGAAGAGAGTCTGTTAGTACTGAGGACTATATAAGTAACATCAACATAAATTATTAGGGGGGACAACATAATTGGATAGTGTAGGGGAGTTGTGTGTGATTAGTAGGTGAATGTATACTTTCAGACTCAGGTGCTGATAGGGTTATTATCATTGAGAGAGGTGGGATAGGTGTGTGAGAGAGGGCATACAACACAAGATGGAAGCAGTACGATATAATTCACAGATTACGTCTCACGTTCACACCATTGAGGAACTTTGAGGGACTTACATGTTGGTGTGTGTTGATATTTGGCACACTAATGGATGAGGAGGTGAGTTCAGTCAATATGTATGTGGATTACACACTATTTATATGTATTCTATGGATGTCTAGTCTTGGAGGTGGTCATTAGTATTGTACTTGAGTAGGTACACTAGATATAGAATCAAGGTGTATGATACGGTGGGGTTGGGGTGTGGAATTTCTATGTCTTAGATCGGGTGGTGTGACAGAATGAGTTGGGGTAGATGAGTTGGGTGGTGGAGGGTATGCACACAGTTGTACATCAGACAGTGTTTGTTGGGGGGTGTGGGACCGACAATTAGACATCAGATGTCGAGAGAACTTGGATAAGTGGAGACGATGTTTGAGACAGGGGTCAAGTCACATGTAGACTTGTAATGTCTTCTATACTTGGCAGAGACACGGCGTGGATTTGTGTTTTGTGGATTGATGACACATGTGAGCGACAGTTCATTCTTCTTAAGATGTAGAGATTGGGGAGGTTAGCATCTTGGTAGCTGTATCATTTGGAGTGATGAAGTTGTTGTTGGGTGAATGTTTGGGTACAGCAGGGGAGTGGGGACTTATAAGATTAGGGGTGGTAGAGTGAGATATTCACAGGAGACACAGTCAGTGTGATGATAGGACACGACAACGTAATTACATGTGTAGATCACGGATGAGATGTGGCATGAGTTCAGATGCACATATCGTTATCAGTGAGATACACAAATTAACGTTCAATTGTCATACTATGATAAAGTGGAGGATTAGGATCAAGTCTGGGAGCAATTTGGAAGATCAAGGATAGGCGATGTACATCAGTCTGACGTTTATGGAGGTGTGGAGGGTGAGTTGTGGGGGAGACAAAGTGTAGCTCAATTATTATATCGTTAGTGACTGCAGCAGTTGTACAATGTTTGGCAATGTGATGATGGGAGGTACTAGGGGTCTATGTGAGTATCAGTGAGAACTGTGAGTATATAGAGTGGATCTGAGACATGTAGTATGGACGAGCAAGTAATAACAACACAAACTGTATCTGTGGTAGATAATGTTTGATGTCATGAGTTGTTCATTGGAGATAGATCCACTTTCTCAGAGTGAGCGTTAGTCTACTTGGTTTGCTATATTGGGGTTAGGGTTATGTAGTTCTTAAAGGTGAGGTTCTGTTGGAATTTGAGTGATTTAGATGTCTTATGTAGTTAGATATGAGTACTGGTGATACTTATAGTCACAACTAAGAACACAATATATTTAGTCTCACATGTCATGATAGAGATCTGAGATATGTATACATAATTAACATTAGGGACGGATAGATATGTGCGTAGGGAACTTACAAGAGTGCACACATACGATAGATGTAAGAACAGGAATTCTTCGTGATTGGGGGGGGGGAGACAAGGGAAGTTTTTTGTTGATGTGTGAAGAATTTGGGGGGGGGTGGTGGGGGGGGGGGGGGGGGGGAAGGGAGGTTTGTTGTGTTGTGTGTTGTTTGGTTGGGGGGGTTATTAAGAGGAGGATTGGAGAGAGGGTTGGTGGAGGGTGGGGTTGATGATTTATTGAGATGAAAGTTGACTTATTATTTTAGTTTTGTTTTTTGGGGGAGGTGGGTGGGTGGTTTGTGTGAATAATTGTAATAAATTGGGGGTTGTGTTAAAAAATGGATGGGGTAGGGTTTAGTGGAGGTAGGGGGGATGGGTGTGTGGGGATTGGGGGGGGAATGGGGGGGGGGTGGAAAGGATGGAAAGTTGGGGATTTTTTTTTTGGGGGGGGAGGGGTTGTAATTGTTTTAGGATTATATGTTTGGAGGGTGGGGTTTAGGTGGGGTTAGGTATAGTTGAGGTTTAGTTGGGGGGGGGGGGAAGTAGGGTAGTTGAGGGTGTGTGTGGTAGTTGATGGGGGGGGGGTGAGTTATGTTAAAGATGGTATTTTATGGGGGGTATGGTTTTTATTTGGGGTTTGTTTTGTTTTGATGGTGGGGGTATGAGTGTGGGATTTTTTGAGTAAGTGGGGGGTGTGTATGATGAGGATAGAGAGTAGTATAGTAGAATTGTTAAATGGGAGGTGGAGGAGATGTTTGAGTGTTAAAGATGGGGGGTGGGATTATGATGAGGAGGATAGTAGAATTAATAGGAGGTTAGATTATAGGAATAGAGAAGTGATGTGGAGTGAGTGGATGTTGTTGATCGGTGATGGGAAGAGTAGTGTGGTTTGGGGGTTGGTGGGGATTGAAGGGATTTTTTTGTTGTTTGTTGTTTTTTAAGAGGGGATTGATGGTAGAGGGTTTGGGGGGGGTGATTGGGGGAGTTGGTTATGTGTTGGGGGAGTGGGGGGGGGTGGTGAGTTTGTTGGGGGGTTGTTTTTGAGATGAGTTTTGGGTAGGATTTATTTGGGGGTTTGGATAAATTTGGAAGGGAGTGGGGGGTGATGTTTGTGATGTGGTAGGTGTGTTGAGTGATTTGTTATTTTTGGGGGGGGGGGGAGGGGGAATTAAATTTGAATGGGGGTTATAGGGAATAAATTTGGGATTGTAAGAAATTATTTGGGGGAGGATGGGTTGGATGATGGTGGTTGGTTTGTTTTGTTTTTAGTAGATTAGGGGTAAAATTTGTGGGTTATGTGAGGATTAAGGGTGTTGTTATAGGGAGGTATGGGTGGTATAGGGATTGAGAGTGGTATATGAGGTATGTAAATGATAATAAATGTGTGAAATTAAGGAATTGAGTTAATATAATGAATATTGTGGGTAGATGTGATGGGGGGTATGATTATGAGTATGAAGTTTATATAATTAGGGAAAAGAGTGGTGATATATTAAATTAAAGAATGAAGATTGTGAATGAAATTTTGAGTACAGAACCATGATTCAACCAATAGCAATAACTTTGTCTCAAAGAAGTATTACCGACGAGCATTCTTGAAAATTGAAGAATTCCAAGAATCTGGTTACTAATTACCTCTGTAATAATCGGCGATTTGGTTCTGGGAAGGTGTCGCAGATAGCTGAACGTATGGCACTGGCTCTTGTGGCCCGATCAGTTTCTAACCATGAGCATAGAAATATGTAAGTGATCCCTTTAGCACTGTCCTTTTGGAGTAACATAAAAATGGTATTGTATAAAGAAGTTTGAAATTGTAAGACTGACTAAACTTACTATATGCTTCTAGCAAAGCAGCACAGCAGGATGCTGGGACCGGGGGTGATGGTAACTCACGTAGGACAAACTGAACGTGTTATAAGTGTACCATTAGTCAAAATTATAATAATTGTAAAATAAAATATACATGAAGAACACAAAACTAGAATAATGTGCCACCCTAAATTAAGAGGTATAATAATTTAAGTTAGTTAACCTAATCAACATACCTTGATACAGTCTCCTATAACATGTCCATCCTCGTCTTCACCAAACTCGGTCTTTCCTGAAAAATACCATACTCAATTGAAAACCATTGTTTGTAATAATGAGACTAATATTGAACATTTTACTATCTGGATTTAAACTGCATCAGAAAGTGGGAAATTTATTTATTTTGCAATGTTAAGACAAAGAAGTGTTTCGTTTACTCACCTTGTTCATATTCTCGAATGCGACGCTCAACGTCATCCACGTCAGCTGCCTGCCTCAAAATTCCTTCCACATTGACTCCTGAAACAATCCCGTTGTTCACAGAGAGATATATAATTCAACTCAAATGGAAGAATATCAACTTGAATACAATACCACCACTGCAAGCATTTATGATTGTTTTCATATCGGAAATTCCCTAAAGTGAACTTAGAATACATTATAAAAAATAATGTATCGCGTCAATATTGACACAGAGACTTATTCCAAATGCTAAGAAGTGGAACATAATTGCTATACTGAAAATGATAATTAATTCAGATAATAGCATTGGAATAGTAATGAATATATAAACTCGGAACTTTACCATAGTCTTCAACATAACAAAGAGCTTTCTCTAAGAAAGATGGAGTTCCATCTACATCTTCCAATGCTAGTAAGATCGGCCGACCAAGTACAGTTGATTTTCTTGGAGATTGGTCTTTAGCTGTTGGATTAAAACAAAAAAATTAAACTGATGTCAAGTGCGTGTTAGTTATCTCATATGAGCTAATAAAACTAACACAGGAGACAACAAAATAACTTTAGTTTACATGTAAAGTAAGGATTGTCAAAGATATTAGCTAATCAGATTTTATGCAGAGAATCAGACTCTATAGATTTATGCACAAAATCATAATACTTATGGATCATTATTTGTTAATACCTAGTGTTCCTAAACTAGAATATAAAATTCATTATATATGATAAGAATCTTACATTGTTCATGAGAACCATCACATAAATCATCCTTGTCATTTTTTGATATCCCATTTTGCCCCTGCACTGTTACTGCACTTGGTGCGTTTGACAAAGCTAACACAAGTGCATCCTTCCACTCGAATAAATCCTCTGAAGTTTCAGCCTACAAAAAGAAAAGCCGATTAGTATCAGTGCATAAAAGCACGATTTAGTAAACATCACAACTGCTAATGCAAATATCCATTTACAAAAAGGAAGAAGTGTTTATACTACTAAGACTTGGCAAATTGAAAATTTTCAAATATCAAAGATACCTTAAGAGTAAAAGCTCTTCCATCATGGCCATCAGGAAATAGAACTGTTATGAGTTTCTTATCTGCTTTCATAACAACACTGAAAACAGTATAAAAAGGAGATCATTAATACCAAATATAAATAAATATTAGTACAAACATTATGCAACTAAACTTTAAAAAACTAATGTCAGCATGCTAACCTGCCTGAACTGTTGAGATCTATGCCACCAAGGGTCAAATTTGCCTCACCGCCCTTTTGAGGCGCTGCGCTCTGAATAGAAATATATCATAAAACTATTAATTTTGACATTTTATAAATCATCTTAATACTGTATACAGAACCAAAAATAATTTAAGATACTTGTGTCCTCCAAATGTCTTATCAGTATAATACAAAGAAATAGCGATTTAGCAAATACAAAACATTCTAAATTTTCCATGTTACAAGCTGCGTACATTAAAAAAAAAACAGAAAAGAGAACAGGACATTCCCATCAAATAAACGCAACTTACTGGATCACTTCGAAAGAAGACCAATGAGGTTTCTGTTAAAATAAACCACCTTTTCTTCCATGAAGTCCACCCAATTCCTGTATAGATGTTTAAGCTAAAGACTTAAGAAGAGTAAAAGAAAAACATGCATATTTTGAATTTATCCGGAATTTAAAACTGCAGAAAGTTTATTTTTCTGAATATAGATTTTAAATGGTCTGCTTTTGAGTCAAACGATACTTCCCAGTTAAATGTTTAGGAATAATACTATAGCTGTTCGATTCATCATATAAACATAATAAATATAAACAGACCCGGGAGAAATAAGATGGTTTTTAACACTTAAATTACTCTCCATGTGTACAAGCTAAGAAAGACGGAGAAAACATACCTTTCGACGACAAAAATAATGGCCCGCTCTTGTAAACCTGCAAACCATCAATTATAGAGTACCTAAATTTTAGTGTTTTCACAGCTTACACATCATTTAACCAATATAAATTTTTGCATCGTGATATGATTACATTCATTACTTATAGTAAAATTATGCAAATAATTAAAGCAAGGAGAAAGGAAAGCATAATCCAAAACCATATATCCCAGTTTTGTAATTCATAACTTAAGCAAATCTACTTTTCTTTTTAACTGCAGACTGATTAAAAGAAGGAAACAAGTTTCAACAAATCACAACAAATATTGGAGAATATTGGAGAATGTAAAATACTCCATTTGCATAACAAAACTACTGGTCATTTGTATATGCAACCAACCTTCCTACTTCAAAGTAAGTTAAATAACAACAAATATATAATGAACAAACGGAAACTACTCAGAAAAAAACATGCACACATGTCCCAAGTGACAATTGAACCTATATTGGCAACGTTGGACATGCACACACATTCCTGACCGCACAAGAATCCCTTAAAAGAACACTTGCTGCCGTTAGGCCAAAGGTTATTTGTTCTAGATGAGAAAATAGCAATAACATAAGAAATACCTTATTTCCATTATGAGAAAATTGTCGAGAATAATGTCTCTCTGGTGGCTGAGCGACCCCAGAAGAATGTGATATATGATCGCCCCCAACATCTCCCTAACAAATAAATAAAAAATAACAAATTCCTACCATTAAAAACCAAGTTTCACATTGTTAAAAATTAATCTATGAATTTGCAGATTAAATATACCTGAGAAACAACATCGGTGTTGTTTTTGGAATCAGAATAGCTTTTCACATCAGAATGGTTATGCTTCCAATCAACTTTGTTGTTTTTTGATTCAGCTCTATTCAATATTTCATATCACATAAATTGTGTTAGAGTCACCCGTGTTGTTCTTCGAATCCACATTATACGCTTTATTATTAGGCATTATCCTTTATCAAAATTGCATACAACTATATATCAACTATCAGCCTGAAATTCTACCACAACACAATCTATCATAAACTAGTAATTAATCTACAAAATTTCAAAACCTTCATATAAAACAAATAACATATTAAAAAACATATACCTTTGTGAGCAAAATGTGGAATTTTACATCAAAGAAGGGAAATGATAGAAGAAAAATGAGAGGTAATAAAATGCGAAATAACGGAAACCTGATGGTGTGGCAAAAAATGAGACCTTGTAATCAGTAGTGACTAGTTCCCAATTTAGAGGGTTGAATGTTCCTTTTTCCACGTTATTTTTACACATTACATGCACACTTTCTATTGACTCTTCATTTCCCTTATTGCATATAAATGAATGATAAATTATCAATGTTTTAAAAACCAGTTTTCTAATTGACCGGGTCGAGCTACCGGTCTAACGGTCTACCGATTAACCTGCAGGTTTATCGGGTTTTATTCGCTACAAAACCCGGTGTCCGCGATCAACCGACTGAGATCACGTTTACCACCTGACGGGTCAACCCGGGTTTTAAAACATTGGAAATTATAACTATTAGGGCCTTAAACGAACCGGACGAAGGCTTGTTCATGTTCGTTCATTTAATTTTAGCCGGACAAATAAACGAACACGATCACTTAAACGAACAAATTTTCTTGTTCATGTTCGTTTATTAAGAAATAATGTTGTTCATGTTCGTTTATGTTCTTTCATTAAGACACTAAACGAACATAAATGAACGAACATAAACGAACGAACGTAAATAAACATAAAATTTACAAAAATATACACAATATTGTGTTTTATAAGTGTTGCTTTGTTTAAGTAATTCAGTTATAAAACTATATAATAAAAGATACGATAGACGAACATAAACATATATACGATCATAAACGAACGAATAATCGGACGTTCACGAACATAAATGAACGGACAAGACTTTTGTTCATGTTCGTTCATTTAACTAAACGAACCTAAAATATTGTTCATGTTCGTTCATTTAATAAATAAACGAACATAAACGAACTTTTTACCGAACGGTTCATGAAATGTTCACTGAATGTTCAGTTCGTTTACACCCCTAATAACTATATACAATTGTTGGGAACACTTCTAATATTTTATTATAAAAAACGGGTTTCTACTGGGTTTTTTCTTAATATGGTATCGACCTGTTTTTTGGCGCGGGTTTTTTCTTAGCCCGGTACCGATCCGTTTCCATTCTCTGATACACACATACACGTTCCATCAAAGATGTCATCCACCTCAAACCCTTCTCCCTCTCTCTCTCTCTCTCTCTCTCTCTCTCTCATCATCAACCTCTGCACTCGATCTCTCATCAAGCTGTCGTCTCTCTCTCATGCCGACTCGACTCCTCTCTAGGCTCCTCTCATCTTCTCTCCTCTCTCTCTCCCTCTCCTTACCCCCCTCATCCTCAGCTCTCACTCTCTCCTCGCCCCTCCTCTCTCTCTCGCTCTCTCCCCCCCCCTCTCTCTCTCTCTCTCTCTCTCTCTCTCTCTCTTTCTCCACTCTCATCTTCCTCTCCGTCCCTCCCCCCTCTCTCCCTCCCCTATCTCTCTCTCTCTCTCTCTCTCCCCTCTCCTCTCATCCCCCCTCTCCTCTCTCTCTCGTCTTCCCCCCTCCCCCCCACTCATCTCTCTCTCTCTCACTCTCTCTCTCTCACTCACTCCCCCCTCTCTCTCACTCGCTTCTCTCTGCTCTCCTCTCTTCGCTCTCAAGCTCTAGCTCTCAGTCAGCTCTCGCTCTCTAAAGAATCGCTCTCAGAGCTCTCTAGCTCTCAGCTCTCTCTCTCCCCACTCTCTCTCTCTCTCTCTCTCTCTCTCTCTCTCTCTCTCTCTCCCCCTCTCTCTCCCTCCCCCTCTCTCTCTCTCCATCTCTCTCTCTCTCTCTCTCTCTCTCTCTCTCTCCTCCCCCCTCTCACATCGCGCTCCTCTACTCGTCTCTCCGTCTCTCTCCTCTCATCTCTCTCTCCGACATCGCTCTCCGTCTCACCTCTCTCTCGCTCTCTCATCTCTCAATCTCATCATCTCTCTCTCTCTCACCCATCTCTCTCGCATCACCTCTCTCTCCACCTCTTCAACGCTCTCTCTCTCTCGTCACATCGCTCTCTCGTTCTTTCCCTCTCATCTCCTCCCCCCCTCCCCCTCCCCCCCTCCCTCCCTCCCTCACTCTCTCTCTCATCTCTTCTCTCTCTCCGTCTCCTCTCTCTCTCTTCTCTATCTCTCTCCCCGCACTCACTCTCTCTCTCTCAATTCGCTCTCGCTCTCAATCCGCATCCTCTCTCTCTCTCTCTCTCTCTCTCTCTCTCTCTCTCGCTCTCTCTCTCTCTCTCTCTCTCTCTCTCTCTCACTCTCTCGCTCTCTCTCTCTCTCTCTCTCTCTCTCTCTCTCTCTCTCTCTCTCTCTCTCTCTCTCTCTCTCCCTCCCCCCTCCCTCTCTTCCCTCTCCCTCCGCCTCCCCCGTCTCCCTCCCTCCCTCCCTAATCTCCCTCCCCCTCACATCTCTCTCTCTCTCATCTCTCCCCGCCCCCCCCTCTCTCTCTCTCTCTCTCTCTCTCTCACACACACACACACACACACACACACACACACACAAAACACACACAACCATAACCTTATCTCTCTAGAAACACATACTATGCACAAATCTGTTTAACAATTAATCTCACAAACTGACCCAGACTTTTTTTCAAGATCGATAGTCGGTTGTATCCTTTCAGTAGCACGTAGGTGATTGGGAATTAGAGGTGTGGTGTGTTTTTTATTGCATGTATCTGAGGTATTAAAATTTTTTGTTCACCCTGTTTGTGTGAAAGCCTCGTTTAGGTCTTTTTGCTTGTCACATTAACCACTTTTCAAATCTGTCTCTTTCAGGTAGGATTTTTTTTGTTTTTTATATGGTGTTTGTTATTTGGGTTAAATTTGTTATTATTTATTGTTCATGATGTAAGTTTTGTGATAAATTGTGTAACTTTGGTGTTCTTGATGTGTTTTTGGATAATGGGGTTGGAAGAATGAGTTGGGGTTTTAGTTAAGGGGTTGTCGAATAAGCTTAATATTATGAAGAATATCATTAGAATTATTTCATTAATGGATCAAAGGTTGTTAGTGTTTATAATAAGTGTTTTTTTGATAGGACAAGGGAGGAGCTTATTGAGATCAAAAAGTTTATAAGCATTAATATATGAAATGTGTTTTGGAAAAAGGTTGTGTTTAAACAAGGTCATTTAGTACTTAACACTTATAAATATTTAGGTTAAAACTAATATGCACTTTAAGACGTGTTATATGGAGCAACAACAGCATTTTCTATAGTAGCTGGCTATAAAATGAAAGGAATTCTTATATAATAACAAGCTAATAAGTAAATTTTAACATAAGCGAAAGCTGTTTAAGTAAGCCTTACCTGAACACACCGTTAGTAAATATAGTTTAAGCTCTACCAACTACCTGTCATGTGGTTGATGAATGTTGGAAACAAGATTTTTTGGTCAACATTTTGTTAATAAAGCTCACTCTGAAAGGATTTAGATCTATAGTAGCATCCGGATAAATGCGCTTTACTTCTCTTCTAAAACAGTGCCTAGCGAAAGCTCGCTATGAAACTAGCTTTGTGAAATGATAATGCGTGTTAAAGGATGACGTCATTTGATTATAATGTATGTTGTATTTATGGATGTATGCTTTTTTGCTTATAAAAAGAATAGTTTCCTCTAAGTTTCGCATTCCACTTCTTTCATCTTTCTTCAAAAATAACTGTTAATGAAACAATACCAAATGGCTGCTTAGGTATACTACTTTTATATTCTGAGTTTGTTAATTTGTTAGAGCAACATAGGGAGACCTGAAGGCTCTTTTTGTATGAAAATAGAAGGGGGGTTGAAGAGTTACACGTTAGTTTTTTGTGTTTATCAAAAGTTACTTAAAAAAATCTATAGAGTCCCGAGTTATATGTTTCAAATTCACATCACAATATGAAACAAGCAATAACTATATAAACTAAAACACGAAACAAAATAAAATGTAAAGAGATAGGGAAAAGAAAACAACCAAACCAAGACACAAGACACCAAATTTATAGTGGTATCGGACTACGAAGCACCTCTTCCCCTACTCCACTCCCCGAGTATCCGACTCGAGATTTCACTATGTCAACAAGCTCCCTTTAGGCGGAGAAAACTGTTTACACGTCGCTTAACTAATTTCTGACACAAAGCTAAATGTCGAGTCCTAATCTTAACTAGAACCAATCTACCACTTCACAAGATATACACACTCACAAAGAATCTATACTAATTCCGGATCTACAACAATATTTATAAATAATCACTCAAAGACACAAGATAAATACAATAGAGTTTTGTACTAGAAAGAAAGGAAGTGGTAGCGTCACTTAATTAACAACCTTCATTCCTTTGAGAATACGAGTGTTTCTTCTCTTGCACTTGAATAGATGGGAAGAGATAGAAGAAGAGATTAGATCACTTGGAAACAAAATCTAAGTATTTTAGTGATTCAAGAGTTTTAGTTGATGAGAAAGAAGTTTAGAGAGAGAAAGAAAAGACTGAAAAATTTCGTTTGCAAAGAGGACATGATTTTTCTCTGGGAAGGAGCAGTATTTATAGGCAGAATCCAACGCTATCTTGGGCGGTCCCGGAGGTCCCTTAATATATATAAGGGGGGGGTACACCGCAAGACTTCGAGCTCCCTTTTTTGTCTTTTTGTGGGGAATGTTGTATCTGGTGTAGAAGCTTCCGTTTGGGGGAAAAATTTGAATTCCAATATTAAGTTTTTAAATAAAACTTTTTATTTTTAATTAGAAAATAATGTAAATGTATTTTGAGAAAATACTTTTTAGAATTAAAAGTGGGATTAAGAGAAAATATTTTCTTGATCACTAATCATTGCTTAATTAATTTGTTTTTCCATAACCTAAGTGAACACTAATCTAGAAATGAAATTTTAACAATTAATAATTGTAAACGTTTTATTTTAGTTAAACGATTCATTTTTTTATTATCACAACTGAGGAGGTCTAAAAATATAAATAACGTTTTTAGGCATTCTTTGTATAAAAATCCACCCTTTTTGATGATGACAAAAATATAAACTCATTTAAATAAAATTAAAGATGTCTTAAATTATTATATGAGTTTGTTTCACTTCTCCACCCTGTTTTTTCAATATCAAAAAGAATGATCTCGATTCGTTGAACGAAGAAAAAAATCGACGATAATCAAACCTCCCCTTTGGTTACGCACCCCCTTGTTCGTTGCACTAAAGGGATCGATCTTACGAAAAATATATTTGCTACAAACCAAAGTTATAAAACAAGTGCAAGACAAAATCTTTCAAGTTAACACATAATAATTTAAATAATCAAAAGAAAGTTTCATTCCCACCAACAAGAAACCATACATTAGCACATCCAATTTAAGTACATTTATGAAAGGTATAAAACTAGAACAAAAGACAAGATAATGAAAACAATACTACATAAGTCCTTAGAATATTCATGATTCATAGAGAATACTTTTTAAAGCAAAGGTTTGGGGTTCACGTTTATAGAAAACAATTAGATATTTTAAGGTGGAGGTGAAAAGTTGAAGTTGATTGCGAAGTAAGAAGATTCAAGATGACAAACATGATATTCATCTCATCTCTTAGGGTGAAAAAAGGTTGGTTGTCAGAACAACAAAATGCCAGTTGAACCCATGAAATTCATTGATATTGTCGAAAAGAGATGACCCATCAAGGTGTTGAGTTGTGGTTGAATGGTGGTGATTGAGTGTCCATGATGTGATTCAAGAAGAGATTGGGACAAAGAAAAGTGTAAGATCCTAGGAAGGATGACTTTGAAGTGGTTAGGATATAGAGGTCTAGGAGGAACCATCCAAAAATGATGTCAAGCAAAGGGATGTCAAGTACGAGGAGAAAGTTGGTTCATTGGAAGATGGTGGTAATTTGAAGTTTGAGTGAAAGTAAGAAGATTGTTTTTCTTCGACTTGACGATGTTTGATTAGTGGATGTGTTTTTGTGGTGGCATTTGGAGAGTAGGAGATGAAGAAGGTTGTTTAGGAAAGGTGTGGTGTGATATCTTCAACACTAGATAAAGTTGACAAATAATTGTCTAGGTGGATATGGTGGATGTATTGATTTTCTTGGAAGTGATTTAGATGATAGACTGCATTATGGAATCATTCAATGAGTGAAAAGATAGAAAGGAAGAGAGTTCATGATTTTAAGGTGGAAGAAATGGACTGAAAAGTAAGGCATGGGTATGAAGATTTAGATTCAAAAGGTGTTTGTTAAAATCAGAATTTATATCTGTGCCTAGATGGGATAGTGGTCCAACTGCACATAAAATACAGAAGGTCACAAAGAAGAATGACCTCTGATGGCGGTCCCATTAATTACGGGCGGGTCCCCATATATATGAGGTAGGTGGCCATTTCCTCCCCCCCCCCTGGAGCTAGAAAAACTTTTTTCGAGAAATTTCCTAATATTTTTTTCTAAATTACATTTTTTGAGTCAATTCTATTACATCATGAATCATCTAATACTCATTATTAACCCACTACAATATCAATTATCTTGAGCTCTATGAGGGAAGCATATGTAGCAAATTTATCAAAATATAAGCATTGCATATAATATCATATATATATAGCAAAAGTTCTCAAGGGCATGCTAGCATTGGTATTTAAGATGATAAAATAGAAAGATCATCCATGGCAAGCAAAGTTACCCATCACTAAGTATTCGAAGTTACTTAATAAGTAGCAAAGAGTTAAACACTATCATAATAGATTAGTAAATAATATATATAATAATGTCATAAACCATTCCCTCATATGCTTTCTTCTTCATGTTATTCCTCCACAACCTTCTATGACTTTTTTTTTGATTGACCTTACACCACCACTGTTGCTCATAAACGTAATTGTACTACTTGACGGTTGAAATTTCGGTTCAGGTGTAAAATTGTTTCAAGATCGGGGTCATGTAACGTATTTTGAAAGACTTGAGGAACTTGATTGGTTAAAGAGTTGACATAACGAATGGGGAAGAGTGCTTGCACGTGAGGTCCCTTCGTCATTCCCATCGTCATCATCATCGTTGAGATGAGATGAGGATGGTTGATCGCAAGGCGGAAGAACGAAAAGTAGAATGACGCCCTCTTCTCGTCCATGATCCCTTCCTGGTTTTTGCTCTAGTTGAGCGCAAGAGGATCATGACACGAATCGTACAGACACAGGACTACTTTAAACACTTTTCCCAGGATATACATTCATATGAAGTAAACAAACAGGTTAAAAGCAACCTAGGTAGATTTAACCAGGCTTTGCTTAGTGACCGCCACTCCGTTCGTTTTTGCCATGTAATAGGTAAGATTTAATCTTTCGTAGTGAATGGCACAGTAAAGCATAAAACAAAAGACACACAACTATGATCCCGATTACCGCCCAGACAAAAGACGTATTATCCCGGATGATTTCCTCTAACGTTTCAAAGTTTGTGTATATAATTTCTCGAGTGAGCATTTAATAATCGTGAACATCAATCTCCTCCTCATGACGGATGCGACGGACTTGACCTTCTCGATCAATTCAAATAGACGAAATGATGTCCTCGATGGAAGAAGGGTTGGTTTGATATGGACCATCCGAAGGGATGCCATATGCCAACTCATCAAGTCTTCACCTATCGGTAAAGACACACACTCCTTCACAGGGAACGTCAAAAATTTGAGCAAATTTTCAAGAGGGTAGGAGAAGAGTTGATTTTGAATCACAAATTCGACAAACATTTAACCTTCGTCAGAATAACTTAAACGACACTGACTGTAAAACTTAAGAATAAAACGAGGACACTACTGTTTAATGATTTTCAAGAAGACTCTCAAATATCACAAAATGTAACAAAGAACCGGAACATAGTTTAGATCCGTAAAGTTATCAAAAACCACTCGACCCTCATGAATGTAACGTTCTTCAAGGTTTCTTAGTTTTTCTTTTATTTGACAACGAAATTCATGTGAAATTTTAGGGATATAGTGTTTTGTATTTTTGTAATCTTCAGAAGATTTGAGGCATGATTTCCTAGAAGAAAATGAAATCACATTTATACTTTTCAACATTAATATGGCCGGATCAATATTTCTAGTGTGTGCCTAAATGTAACAAAAGTGGTAGAAAACGATTAACTTCGACCTAAATAATAAAAATCATTAAGATTAACCCAAAACGCTCCTTAATTTGATTTTGCTCATCCAAACAAGTCAAAAAATACATATGAATTATGTATCTCGAAATTTATTCATGAGATCATTATGCATGATTGAAAAACGTTTTTTTGGTTTGGTATAACAAAGCATACCAACAATTTGTATTATGTTTTCCTAACGGAGTGATTTGAAAATAAAATAGGGTTTTGGTTGCGAAATCAAATTTTCAACAAATTCACTAATGTATGCAAATCCTATATCTACGGGAAGCATATTAGTTATACAGTATATCCTAGTTGTCTTAATTGTACAAAATTGAAAGAAAACACGAAAATCCCTAATTCCAATTTTTGGTGTTCATCATGAACCCTAGACTCAAATTGAAAGAAAATAGAAGAAATGACTTACAATTGATGACTTTGAGATATAAGGATTAGTTATTATGTGATTTGACTTCAATTGATGTTAGGGTAGGACAGGGGGGAGAAGTAGAATGTAGAATTTTGATTTCTAACGTGAGTGATTTGAAAATAAAATTAGGGTTTTGGTTTGAAATGAATTTTTCAACAAATTCACTAATGTATGCAAATCCTATATCTACGGGAAGCATATTAGTTATACATTATATCCTAGTTCTCTTAATTGTACAAAATTGAAAGAAAAATAGAAAATCCTCAATTTTGATTTTTGGTGTTCATCATGAACCCTAGACTCAAATCGAAAGAAAATAGATGAAATGACTTACAATTGATAATCTTTGTGATTTTGTGATTGATTATTAGTGTTGATTTGATCTTCAATTGATGTTTTAATGGTTGATTTTGAGTTGTGGTGGGTTTTGAGTCGTGTTCGTCAATGGCAGCAGGTAAGGGAGTGTTTGTTTTTGTGTTTTGAAATTTTTTGTTTAAGTGTTCCAAATTATGGTCTGCTGATGGCGGTCCCATATCTCCTGGCGGTCCCAAATATATTGGGGGGCCGCCTATATGGGGGCCGCCCTCAGTAGAGGGTTTTTGACTTGAGTTTTTAACAAAAATTTAACAAAGAGGAGTGACATTTTAATTTCTATTTCGCGAATTAAAAATGCTTAAAGTACTTCGGATGAAGTATTTAAGTTGTCACGACACAGAGTGGAACACGGACTAGAATCGAAACTAGAAGAAGGTGAAGCAGACACATAAGGTTTATGGAATGTGTTCTATCATTCCTAAACCAAGACGTAGATAGTTAAACGATTCACGTTTATGAGGTTTAGTAAGAATGTCGGCGATGTTGTCGACGAATGACACTTTTTCGATTGAGATATGTCCTTTCTGGACATTATCGCGAAGAAAGTAGTGACGTATTTCGATGTGTTTGGTACAAGAATGTTGCACCGGGTTTTTGCTAAGGTCAATTGCGCCCTTGTTGTCGCACATGATAGGAACGTCGTCGAGTCGTACGACGTAGTCGATGAGAGCTTGTTTCATCTATAGTGCTTGTTGACATGCCTTTCCGGAGCTTACGTATTCAACTTCAGTAGTGGATATAGCAAGAGAGGTTTGTTTCTTCGAGAACCAAGATGTCAAACAACATCCTACGAACGTACAAATACCGCTAGTGCTCTTTTGGTCCACATAATCTTTCGCATGATCAGAGTCGACATATACTATGGTTTCTATGCCGGTCCCCTTAGGATACCATAGTCCTTAGTGTGTAATGCCTTTAATGTATCAGAAGATACGTTTAACCGTTTCAAGGTGAGAGGTTTTGGGAGCCTCTTGAAAGCGGGCACAAAGGCAGACACTAAACATGATATCAGGCCTACTTGCCGTTAGGTATAATAAACTACCTATCATGCCTTGATACTTGGTACTATCTACTGACTCACACTCTTTATCTTTTGTGAGTTTAGTATCGGAGGACATGGGGGTTTTCATTGGTTTAGAATCTTCTAGACCAAATTTCTTAAGCATTTCTTTAATATACTTAGATTGATTAAAGAAGATACCATCTTCCATTTGTTTTATTTGTAATCCAAGGAAGAAGTTAAGTTCACCCATCATGCTCATCTCGAACTCGTCATGCATGATTTTGGAAAATTCATCACACATGTCTTGACAAGTCGAACCGAATATAATGTCATCGACATATATTTGAACAATGATGAGATTTGAACTTTTCTTCTTAGTAAAAAGAGTGTTATCTACCATTCCTATTTTATATTCATGTTTAATAAGGAAAGCTTTTAATCTATCATACCAAGCTTTGGGTGCTTGTTTAAGACCATATAAAGCTTTCTTTAATTTATAAACATGATCCGGTTTTTCGAAATCAATGAATCCCAGAGGTTGTGCCACGTATACCTCCTCATTGATAAAACCGTTCAGGAATGCACTTTTTACATCCATTTGGAATAGTTTAAAATCTAAGGCACAAGCATAAGCTAATAATATTCTAATGGACTCAAGTCTAGCAACCGGGGCATAAGTTTCATCATAATCGATGCCCTCTTGTTGGTTGTAGCCTTGAGCAACTAACCTAGCCTTATTTCGAGAAACAATACCGTTCTCGTCTAACTTATTTCTAAATACCCACTTAGTTCCTATGATTGTCATATTCCTAGGTTGAGGAACTAACTCCCAAACGTCATTAGCAATGAATTGATTTAATTCTTCTTGCATGGCGACTATCTAACTTTCATCTCCTAACGCTTCATTCACATTCTTAGGTTCTATAGTTGATATAAAACAAAAGAAATTACTTTGGTTTTGGGCTTGTGACCTAAGGGTTCTTTGGTTAAGGTTTCCTATGACATTTTCTAATGGATGGTTCCTAGATTCCTTAATGTCGACTATTTCATCGATCTCTAAAGTTTTATCCACAATGTCGTTTTCTAGGTTTTTCTTTTCGGTGACCTTAATTGCTTCTTCTTCATCTAAGTCATCATCCACCAAGGGTGATGTCTTAGAGGGTGGAGGAGTTTCATCGAATGTCACGTTAAGTGATTCTTTGACTTTCCTAGTATGTTTGTTTAGGATGATGTAGGCTTTACTATTTTGAGAATAACCTAAAAAGACACCTTCGTATGACTTTGGGTCAAACTTGGTAAGGTAGTCTTTTGTGTTCAAAATGAAGCACTTGCTTCCAAACACTCTAAAATAATCTAGCGTAGGTTTTCTACCTCTTAAGAGTTCATAAGGTGTTTTTCCTAGAATGACTCTAATGAGAATTCGGTTGAGAATGGTAGTTAATAGTTATCTACAGCATTACACCAAAACTTCTTGTGGTAAACGATTGCTCATTCAACATAGTCCTACTCATTTCTTGAAGTGTCCTATTTTTCCTTTCGACTACGCCATTTGATTGAGGAGTGCGTGGAGCCGAGAAGTTATGTGTAATACCGTTGGCATTACAAAATTCTCCAAATTGCACCTCATTATCAAATTCTCTACCGTGGTCGGTTCTTATTGACACTATTGAACAACCTAATTGGTTTTGGATTTTCCTACTAAATATTTCAAATTGATCGAAAGCTTTGGTTTTATCCTTAAGAAATCTAGTCCAAGTATACCTAGAGTAGTCATCTACTATGACTAGGGTGTAACGGTTTCCTCTGTAACTCCGTACGGCGGATGGACCGAAGAGATCCATATGGAGAAGTTCTAAGCATCTAGTCGTTGAGACTATTGGAATATGTCCAAGTATAAATTAATATATGTCCGGATTATTTATTCGAGCCTAAGGGGACGCACGCGTTAATACGTAAAACATTAAAGGAATATATTAAATGTATATATTTAGGTTGAATAAGCATAACTTATGTTAAATTGTTTAAAGTAAATATTTAATGAGTTATTAATTTGGCATTTAAGGAAAAGAAAGTAACGGGTTTTTCTTTTAATTGGCCATAAACCCCTATTTATGAGGTGTGTGGGTTTTCATTTGTAAGGACAAAGGGATGAGCCTTTTAAATAGAGGTTAGGGGGGGGGGGTGGGGGGGGGGTGGGGGGGGGGGGGGGGGGGGGGGGGGGGGAGGGGGTGGGTTGGGGGGGTGTGGGGGGGGGGGGGGGGGGGGGGGGGGGGGGGGGGGGGGGGGGGCGGGGGGGGGGGGGATTCATTGTTAATTGTATCCTTGATAATATACTACCTAAATCTCTCTCCATCTACTTTTGTTTAACTCGATCAAACAATACTCAAATGGTTTTCGTTCTTGTGGTGGTTCGATCCAAGGGGAAAAAACCCCAAGGGTTTCAATCGTTGATTTCTACGAGAAACCGTGGTGGTTTAGTGTTTATCACTACTAGTACTAGTCATACTTAACTTTTTGCTAAAGATAGTATATTGTGTGGAAGCTTAGAGAATCATGACTTTGATCTTGTGGTTTCGCGTTGGTATTATAAACACGCGTATATAGAACGACGGTGTTTACGGTTTACTTTAAACGGTGTATCGTTTCGTGCTAAAAGGTACATGTTTTCTATCTTCGTTCATTATGTTGTTCTCACGTGAACCATTTAGTACGTGCGTACTCGTGTTAATTTAATTGTTAATTAGATCATAAAACCCAACAGTGGCATCACGAGCCATCGTGTAGAATCTTTAATTACAAGAAATTAAGTTGGACAAAATTAGAGTTTCATAATTAATTTTAATGCCCCGTTGGGCGTTTTTTGTTAAAAAAGATTTGATCTTGAAGGTTAATACAATTAATTAGACGAGATTTAGGTTGTATGCATAATTTATATAAAATTGATATATTAATTGTTAAATAGTTTTAGTTTTTGTTAATTGTTAATAGGATCATGATAAACTATGCAAATTTTATCTTGGATTGATATTTAGATATGATTATCTTGTTAATGTTAAAAAAGAATTTGTTTTTAATAAGATTAAAATACACATATATTTTTATTATTTTTCTTTAATGGTAGAATCTTGATTCATAAATTCGCGGAATGGACCTTATTAGTGAATCTGATGGGGGCCCTAAAATAGTTAAAAAGTTTTATGTGCTATGTGGCCGGAGTTTATAGGACGAAGGAGCCTTATATGAATAAAATGCTGTTTATTCTTTTTTTTATTAGATAAATTAGGAGCATATTTAATGTTTGCATGCCTTAATTGTTAAGTGTGTATAAAATTAAATGTTATTTAGCTTAGTTGATGTTTATTGGTTTTATTTTAAGTTCTTGACTTGTGAGAAAATAAAAGAGTTTTTCTGAAAACAAAATAAACATGACTAATGATTATCGAAATAAGATTTATCATGGACTATATATTACAAAAGTCAAAAATGGATCCGGCTTACATCCGGTGTAAAATCTTCCATGATTAGACTAGCAATTTATAGTTCATAATGTGTTTTAAATATAGTTTAATTTTATCAATGACGTAATTTGCAAAAGTACTATATAGTTGCAAAGGGATAAGGTTCGGGGAGACTCATTCAGACTTGGTCTTGTAGATACATTACTAAATACCTGACTTAAGTTGTAGTTTCCTTACCTTGTATACTATGTAGGAAGTCGCGAATGGTCTAGGGTTTGAATGATTTTTAATCATTCTTTAATCTTTTCCCGCGATAAAAAGAAAATCTTTACATTTAAACACACGTTGAATCGTCAATTTTAAGGTATCACTATTTATGTATAAGATACAAGGATAATATGCGATACCGTAATAATAACTTAATTGAGTAAAAGTTTTTATTAAAATAAATGTTACGAAGATGTATGCATGCTTCTTCGTTACATATTTGCAAAGTCAAATAATTTATCCTTTTCAACTAGTTTTTGCCATCCCATTTATAAAAGCACACTGGTAGATGCCTCTTTTCCTATGCCGTGAGACGCATGTTAGATTTGCAATCACAAGGTAATTTTCGGGATTCCGTGAGACGGTGAGTGTCTACATAATTATGTTTTAAAATTGGACAACTTAGAGTAGTCTGTGGTTAGACCTGTTAACACGTGGCATAGATGGGATGAAACATGATTACTAGATATTATTGTAATAAGTAAGTCCCATATGGTTAGGAATGCAAAAAAGTTGGAATTATCATCGTTGATTACCTTTTGATACACCTCACTAGCAGATCAACTGATGTGTGGGGGTATGTAAAGTTGGGTTCTAACCTTAGGAAATTAATAGTTTATTTATTTAAAGTGGGTTGATATTTTCTTCAGGAGTATTTTCGAAAATACTAATTTATAGAACTTTACTATGTTTGTAATGCATACCTGTCTAAAAATAAAACATTCGACTTCAGGTCGATGTTTGAAATTTCTGGAAATAATTTCAATGACTGGTTTCGTCAATTAAGATGGTCTTGAGAGTTGAAAGGAAATTGTTTGTCATTGAACAACCTATTTCTCTTGCTTCACCTACCGATTCTGAGTACTTGCGCAGTGGAATGCGGTATATGATTCATAATGAGGTGGCTTGTCTTATGCTCGGAAGTATGACTCTGAACTTTAAATGACAATCGAAAATTCCTCACATTATGAAATGCTTCAGGAGCTTAAATCCAGTTTGAGAAACAAGTTGGAGTGTGAGTGTTTGACTTGATCTAACATTTCACCTGCTTGCAAAACTGGTAAGGGAAAACCAGTTGGCCCATATGTCATTAGATGAAGAATTATGTGGAACTGGAATGTCTTGATTATGTGCTCCCACAAGAGCTTAGTGTTGGTTTAATCTTGAATGGCCTCACTACAATAAGCATAACATGGGGAAGACAGTTGGTGAACTACATGCTGATGTCTCAATGAGTATAAAAAGGTTTACCTAAAAAAAGCTTGGAAACACCCACAAAGAATGATGATTAAAGGGGGGGGATGGTATAAATTCCAGAAAATCCAATACGAAATCGCTTAAATCTAAAGGTAAGGGTAAAGCTAATGGCAAGGGAAAGGATAAACAAGTTTATATCCCTAAGCCTAAAAAACCCTAAGCCTTCTGCTAAAGAGCACCCAGCTAAGGATGACACCTGCCACCACTGTATAGAGGTAGGTCAATGTAAGAGGAATTGTCCTGCTTACCTTGCTGAGTTGATTAAGAAGAAGAAGCAAGTTGGCACTGCCAGTTCTTCAGATGTCTTCATAATAGAATTATTTTCTTTTCCTACTAAATCCTGGGTGTATGACACTAGTTGTGGTACTATTATTTGTAACACAAAACAGGGATTTAGGATTGAAAAGAAGCTGAAACGAGGATCTCTTTACTTGTACGTGGGCAATGGTGTTCGTGCACAAGTAGAAGCAATCAGAAGTTTTGACTTAGTTTTACCTAATGGCCTTGTGATTTGTTTAGACAATTGTCATTATGCACCTACTATAACTAGAGGTGTAGTTTCAGTTTCTCGTTTGGTTGACAATGGATTTGTTCAATGTTTTACGGATTGTGGAATTTCAGTTTCAAAGAATGGTGTTCTTTATTTTAATGCTGTTCCTCGTTGTTAGGTATTTATGAAATTGATATGCATGATCTTGTACCAAATGTTAATTCTATTTATAATGTTAGCAATAAAAGAGTCAAGCATAACTTGGACTCCACTTATCTATGGCACTGTCGTCTTGCTCATATAAACAAGAAACGTATTAAACAGCTGAAACAAGATGGGCTGTTAAAGTCAACAGATGATGAATCTTTTGATAAATGCGAATCTTGTTTATCTGGAAAGATGACAAAGAAACCTTTCCCTCATAGTAACGAAAGGGCAAAAGATCTTCTTGGAATAATACATACTGATGTATGTGGTCCACTTAGACATGTGTCAAGACAAGGTGCTAGCTACTTCATTACATTCACAGATGATTATAGTCGTTATGGTTATGTTTATCTTCTTAAACATAAACATGAGGTCTTTATACGTTCAAAGTGTTTAAAATGAAGTTGAAAAATCACTCCGGGAAGACCATTAAGGCAATACGATCAGATCGGGGTGGCGAATACATTAGCCAAGAGTTTAAAGATTATCTAAAAGCTAATGGAATTGTTCAACAGCTTACTCCTCCATACACACCACAACATAATGGAGTGTCTGAGAGGAGAAACCGTACTTTACTAGATATGGTGCGATCTATGATGAATCTTACAACTCTGCCTTTATCCTTTTGGGATTATGCTCTAGAGTCTGCAACACGCATTCTCAATATGGTTCCAACTAAGAAGGTAGATAAGACACCATATGAACTGTGGTATGGAAAAGTTCCAAACTTGTCTTACTTAAAGGTCTGGGGATGTGAGGCTCTTGTGAAGAGAGATACGCCTGACAAACTCGAACAAAGATCTGTTAAGTGTATCTTTATAGGATACCCAAAGGAAACGATGGGTTACTATTTCTACTTCCCACCTGAACAAAATTGTTTGTTGAAAGATATGCTGAATTCTTTGAGGTGGTATCATAAGTCAAGAAAATTCAGAGGGAGGGCGGTAGATCTTGAAGAATGAAGAAGAATGATCAAAACCTTCTTGAAATCATACCATCTTCCTCAAGAGGTGGGGGTTTGAACCCACCACAAGAGGAAGTGATTCCCGAATTCGTACGGTCTGAAAGACCGCATCGTGCTCCAAACAGCTTATGTCTAAATAAAAATTGTACGAGGTTGGAGGCAGCATAGTCTAGGGGAATCTTCATGAACCCGTAGATATAAAAGCCGCAATGTTGGATTCAGAATCTAATAAGTGGATTGAGCTATGAATGCGGAAATACAATATGATGGACAATTGAGTATGGGTCCACCATGGTCAGACCTTCCTCATGGTTGTAAGGCGTTGGGCTCGACAGGTGCTTTTTAAGAAAATACTGACTGGTATTGTATTGTCACGTCTATTAATGTCGTCTTGTAAGCAAAGGGTTACACTCTACTATACGGGGTGTTATGAAGAAACGTTCTCACCTGTCCGCTGACATTAGAGCTATTAGAATTTCTCATATCTATACGCAGATACCTATGATTATTGAGATATGGCAAATGGAGTTAAAACAGGCCTTCTTGAAATGGTTACATTGATGAAGAATCTATATGGTGCCAACCTGAAGGTTTATTGATTCATCATCATCCCAGGAAAGTATGCAAGCTTCAAAAGATCATTTATGGTCTTAAGCAAGCACAAGAAGCTTGGAAAAAAGATTTGATGAGAGAAATCAAAAGGTTGGATTTACTCAAAATCTTGATGAGCCATGCGTATATCAAAAGGGGTACTAGTGGAGAAATGTTACATTCCTCATCTTGTATGTTGTAGGTTAATCTCGTTGATGCTATACATCTATCTACCTGGACGAATGCCAAGATACTGCTAACCCTCTCTTCAGCTGACGCTCCGTGTGTGTAGAACTCTATATTGTGAGCGCTATAACCGGCACGTCCCATCTGTCATCCCGCGGAATAGCTCGTCCGCTCCCTAGACCACTGAGATCCCAGATCCTTCCGGGACATATACCAGCCGCCCCAGCCCCCCCCCACGGCTTCTTATTCCTTGTGGTAATCATAAATCTATAGGGATAGTCATAAATGCGATTAATTGGTAAGACCTTTGTCCAAAATGCATTTCATGGATAAGAATCTGAAGAGATATAAAATGGTAATTACTCAAAAACACGTGGGTCATATCACCATGCAAGAAAGACTTGATTGAACAAATCTACAAGGTGCTCACAACACCTAATGAGGTTGAATCGATGAAGAATGTACCTTATGCTTCGGCTTTGTTGTAGGGTCCATCAATGTATGCGGTTAGTGTGCACTAGGGACCTGAGTTGAGTTTTTCTCTCGGGCGGCAAAATGACAAGCCGGATTTCAACAGAAATCAGGTGTACCTCACTGATGTGTGAAAAACATTCTTAAGTATTTAAGAAATACTAAGATATGTTCTTGGTTTATGGTTGGTAATTCCTTGTCATAAATTAGAGTTGGAATGCTATTGCGATGCTGGATTCGAGACTGATAGAGATGACACTAAGTCTCAGACAGGATATGTTTTCGTTTTGAATGGAGGCGCAGTGGATTGGAAGAGCTCCAAGCAAAGTACCACTGCAATGTCTGCTACAGAATCTGAATACATAGCTGCGTCAGATAGCTGCATGGAAGCTGTTTGGGTTAGGAACCCCCCCGATAATTTTATTATAGATATAATAAATTATTAATAATTAGGAAATTTATCTCAGAGTTGGAATTGTACCCAACGATAAATGAACCTTTGAATATGTACTGCGACAATTCAGCTGCGTTCCATTTATGCTAATGAAACCGGGAGTTCAGAAATGCGCCTAGACAATATCAAAGACGATATCATTTGGGGTAGCGAGTGTAGTTGAATGGTGCGAATAAGGATACTTAAAGTTCACACAGATAACAATCTAGCAGATCCTTTTACGAAGGCTTTACCAAAAAGAAAGCTTACTTCAACAGGCCAGGGGCATGGGGTTCGTCCTAGCTAAGTCAGTTTCATGTTGATATGTGTTTTAGTATTTGGATAAGGGATGAAAAAACATTTTATTTTTATGATAATGATTACATTGGACCCATTCACAACTATCTTTTATGTACACTTTTCACGTTTTACCTTTTCACCTGTTTTGTTATTTTATATATAAAATTGTTTGTCCTATTTTTGATGTTTAAAATCCATGAATGATAAATGTATTATTCTAAAATTAATCCGTTGTCGATTAAACAATATGGGTAATATTGTTAAAAACTAAGACAATTCTGAGGTGATTGGTGATATTAAGATATGTGATATTACAGATATTAGGTAAAGTCCACCAAAACTCTCATGATAGTTCATAAGATGATATTGGATTTCCCGCCACACAGAAAATTTTGAACAAAAAAAAGATTTATTATAAAAAAACAAGACGAAAAAATAAATAATAGGAAATGAAAAAAGAATTGAAAATGAAAAATTTTTTTAGAATTTTATTATTTTAGGGAAAATAAAGAATTTTATTTTAGAAGGGGAGAAACACGAATTTCAAAAAATAAAAAAAAATGAAAAGAAATTTAATTTTAAGAATTTTGAAAAATGGACAAATAAAATAATTTGATAAAAAATAAATAAATAAAAATTTTTTTTTAAGAAAAATTAAATTAAAAAATAAAGGCCCCCCCGGGAAAAATATTATATATCATACCTCTTCCACTTTATGGATCGACATCATCAAGTGAATCTTGTACGTGATTTTATTTACATATATCCTTAGACTTGAGATTGCTAGTAAGTTTGCATATGTGGATTTCCTTCTTGATATTGTTTTAGTTGTCCTGAATAAGGTGACTAATAAGGGGCTTTTTCAGCAATGGGTTTATGGCCACATGATGCCTGGGACACTTGTAGTAATATGAATTTGTCCTTTCAAATTGTTGAAGAAGATACCACTGGGCCCCTCATAGAAATAATCAGATGTGTGTATAGCATACCTGAAAACTCAGATGATATGTATCATTGATTTTCAGTATTCTTGGATTACTTTCATATTTGAGAAACAGAATCGTTAAATTTTATGGAATAATGACATTGATCCCATATCCCAAAAATTTAACAACTGGTATCGGGTAACAAAGGGATTGTAAATTCATTAAACTCATTTGTTATGCCCTGTGGAAACCACACTCGGATGTTTTTTGGGAGCATTGGGTGTTTGATAGACGCTTACCAATGTTATTATATTATTCATACATGTTCCAAGTGGGAGGTTGGAGATGTCAAGTATAAATTAATATATGTCCGGATTATTTATTCGACGCTCAAGGGGACGCAACGCGTTAATACGTTATTTAAACAATTAAAGGAATATATTTTAATAAAAAAAAATGGTATTATATTTATGTGATAAGCATAACTTATGTTAAATAGTTAAAGTAAATATTTAATGAGTTATTAATATGGCATTTAAGGGAAAAGAAAAGTACCGGTTTTTTTTTTAATTTGCCATAACCCCTATTAAGAAGTGAGAGGGTTTTCCTTGTAAGGACAAGAATTTAGCTCTAAATAGAGGTAAGGGATTCATTGTTAATGTACCTAGAAAAATCATAAATCCCTAATCCTTCTCCATCTCTTTTGTTTAATCGATCATCCAAAACTCAAAATGGGTTTTGTTACGGTTCTTGTGTTGGTTCGATCCAGGGGAAAAAACCACAAGGTTTCAATCATTGATTTCTACGAGAACGTGGTGGTTTTATTGCTTATCACTTTACTTAGGTACTAGCATACTTAATTGTTTGCTAAAGAACGTATTGTGTGTGGAGCTTTGAGGAATCATACTTTGATTCTTGTTGTTTCGCGTCGGTATTATACACCACCGTTTATAGAAGACGGTTCCGGTGTTTCGGTTACCTTTTAAAACGGTGTATCGTTTAAGAAATCTAGTCCAAGTATACCTAGAGTAGTCATCCACTATGACTAGGGTGTAATGGTTTCCTCTGTAACTCCGTACGGCGGATGGACCGAAGAGATCCATATAGAGAAGTTCTAAGCATCTAGTCGTTGAGACTACATTCTTAGCTTTGTGACTAGCGTAAGCTTGTTTTCCCATTTTACAAGCATCACAAAAATGCTGATCAAACTTAAGCTTGGGTAGGTTTCTAACTAATTCCTTAGAGGCCAACGATTGAATGAGACGCATATCATTTGGCAATAAGGTGGAATTTTCATTAATCGTTGTTAGACAAATTTGATCATTTGGCTTATTTCCTAATTTCATCACATATAAGCTTTTCTTCTTAATACCTCTACCTATGACTTTACCGTCCTTAGTGATTTCACTATCATGTTCAGAGAAAGTTACTCTACAATTATTGTCACATATTTTTCCTATACTTAGCAAATTAAATCCTAAGTTATTAACATGTTCTACATTATCTATTTTGAGAGAGTCATTAGAAATCGTATCTTTGCCAATGATGTTACCGCAAAGATTACTACCAAAAATGACGTTACCTCCATTGTATGTGTTAGGTTTATGAAAAGTGTCGATTATGTAGTTTTATTATATTTTGATATTAGACTTTATTTTGTTTAGTTTAATATAGCTTGTAATAAGGTTTATTATGCTTTAAGTAAGAAATAGCATAATATCCAAAGTTTAGGGACTAGTATTGTCAAGTTAGAAAATAAGGAAGGGAAGTCTCCCTTCCTTTGCCTATAAATAGCCCTTTAATCTTCATTAGAGGGTAATGATCTTGTAACCAACTCTTAATTTTCCCTCCATAATAATATTTGAATTTTCCCTTCACTTGCTCTCATTCTCTCTAATCTTGCATCTTGATATGATTGATTCAAGATTCATGTGACCTAACAAGTGGTATCAATAGCCAATAGAGAAGTAGAGTGTTCGATTTGTGCGTGTTTTTGTTCGACCGAGAATCAAGAATTGGTGGTTTACAAATTTGGTAAGTACTATTGAGGTTTCGAGATTGATTTTGGCTGGTATTTCGAGATATTGGAACGATATTGTGCTCTCGGAACTGTTCACTTCCATTCCTCGAGGCGGGGATTTGATTTCGTAAGAAGTTGGCATTCTCGGTAGAGTGATTTTGTGTTTAGGAACATTGTTTTTTTCTTTGAAAATTTAGCCAATTTTCATACGAAACATCAGTTGTAATAGATATATTCTTCTTTTGGTTCTAAGGTTTCATATAGTTCTTGGTTCTAGCAAGATACAAGTGTTCAAGCATTACTAGTAAGCATATCTAAGGTGATTGGGTTTGATTTGGAAGCTTGGGTTGTGATTTAACAAGGGTTATATCAAGAATATAATTAGGGTTTCTCATTAGAGTTTTGATCTTGGGTTTGATTTATTAGGTTTAAGCTTAAGTGTAAGCTTTTTTTCATCAACCTACTACACTTCTCTAAGGTCTATTTAAGCTTTAACATTTCCATTTGTCATTTACATGTTTACATACATGATATATATGTTAATCACCACCTAGGTTTGTATTTTATGAATTATGGAACATTACAAGGTCATGTATGGTTCGAAGTTATTATATATGTTGGTGAAATAACACTTAAAATGAAAGTACACATCTTATATAAGTGGAAATTAATTTATAAGTTTAGTTGCAAATAAATTTGTGTGGAAAGTTTTATTTACAAAAGTTATGAACAAATATTATGAGGATACTTTATCATGGGCAATCACTATGTACTATTTAGAGGACCTACAATTATTAAGACTCATGGTAGATAATATGGTAAAAGTCTAGTGCAAGAGTTCTCAAGAAATGGATCTATAAAACCTAATTTATGAAACATAAACATACCAACTGTTTTAATACTGTTAGACTTCAAAAAATAATGTATTTATTTTATATTTTATTTAATTAGTACATATTACAATATCGTAATCATATAAGGAACTTGAAAAACCGAGCTATAACAAAGAAGTTACGACATTTACAAGTTTACGATAATTAAATATATAAAAGTGTTTTTATAAAAGTTATTTTATAAAAATACTCACTGTTTTAGATCTGGTAAATTCAGGGAAATATTTTATAATGATAGTACTTGTCACGAGGAATCCAAACATGTAAGAAACTCGAAAAATAGAATTAAAACGAACGAGTTACGAGTTTTACAAGATTTAAGTTTATAAAAACATTACTTTTCTGAGTTGACCCAGAATTTTATAAATTCAGTAAGCATTTTATTAACATAGCTTATCTCGTCACGAATCTATACATGTACAGAACAAGCAAAACGGAGGTAAAATGAATGAGTTATGCTTTTTATAAGTTTTATATAATTAATTACATGAAAGTAGTTTTATAAAATTTACAGAAATAGTAAAATTTACTGTTCATCTGTAGCTAAAATATTTTAAATATAATATTTTGATAGATTTTCTTAATATGAAACCGTGGACATAAGAAACATTTAAAACGGAGTTAAAACGATAAAGATACGAGGTTTATAAAACCTTGTACACTATTTTCACTTCTATACATTATTTTATAAAACAATTAAATTAATTATATAATATCAATACATAATCAATAAAAATATTAAATCATATATTTTTAACAAATAATACATTGATGAACAAAAATAATATTTTCTTTATGGATACAAATACATATACCTTTATTTAACAAAGTACGATTTAATTATTATTTTAACTTTTAAAAATTAAACAAGAACTATTAGGTGGTGATGTAACTATATAACATATAATATTTTATTTACATAAAATGCATTATACTCATGCGGCCTATAATTAATTAGGTTGCATTCGGATTGCCGAGACGATTTACTTATTTGATTTAGATAATCAAACCATTCACTTACGGTGAGTTCATAGCCCCGCTTTTATACAATTACATTGATTTACAACCTTGGGGTGAGAAACATGCATTGTTTTATGATTGGACGCAAGTACAATTTTATACAAATTAGAGTTAAGTACATTTTTGGTCCTTGTGGTTTGGTGCGTTTTCATTTTTGGTTCAAAATTCAAAAAAGGTTTGGTTTTGGTCTAAAAACATAGTTTCGTTCCACTTTTAGTCTAATTCCATAAATTTGAACTAAAATTTTTGGACTAAAAGTGGAACGAAACTATGTCTTTTGGACCAAAAGTGTAACAAAACTATGTCTTTTGGACTAAAAGTAGATCGAAACTATGTCTTTTGGACCAAAACCAAACCTTTTTTTAATTTTGGACCAAAAGTAAAAAACGCACCAAACCACAAGGACAAAAAATGTACTTAACTCTACAAATTATGAGTTTACCTAAGTAGCTATAACCCACTATGCCTATGAATCATGAACTGTTAATTGCTTAATTGCGAGCGCGAATGTTATGAATAGATCTATTTGGGATTGACATCCTCGTTTGAGTGAGTAGCGCTCACTAGTTTCGGTGGGACCGAAAAGATGAATGTATACCATGTCGAAACAATTTGAATGTTGCGGGTTGAACATCTACACGGGCACATTATTTGCATTAATTTGCATACATATATGTCATAGCTTCGGTGTCATGAGCTTAGTGCATTTCGTAATTACTTTTGTGATATTGTATTCTTTACTTATCATACATATGAGAATCTTGTGGTCCTACTTCATACATTTACTAAACCTGTGAATTCACCAACTTTATGTTGACGTTTTAAAGCATGTTTTTCTCAGGTCAATAAGGTACGAGAAACAAGGATACATTGGTGGTCACCATTTTGGAGTCATTACATTAAAGATTTTGGTGCATTACATTTTGGGAATATTTGTTATGTCTTAAAATCTTTACACTTTCATAGATGAACAATTTAAGCTTTGGGCTTTTGTAACAAACAGGTTTATTTAATCCATTGTATCATTTTTAAACGACTCATATAGAGGTCGTTCTCATATCTTGTGTCGTTGATATATGAAGTAACACTCTTAAACCCATATTCCGCTGCAACCCATTTTGGGGGGTATTACAGATTGGTATCTAGAGCCAAGGTTATAGAGAACAAGGTCAAATGTTTTACTTGGACTATAACCATTTTCAAACATTACATCATACAAAATTTTTTCATGGGACATACATACACTGTTGATTTGCATTAGATGGTTATACTATATGCTTTCATGATCTATATACGTGTTTATATTATACTACGTATATATTATGCTGATCTTATATAATATACTTATATAAATTTATTTTGTTGTTTCAGCAGTCATGTCTTCATCCACAGTCACCTGCACATCTGTCTACACTAATTCTTAGCCAGGGAGTGTTTTGGGGAGCTGATGAGGAGCTGTCTGATGGAGGTTCTCCATGAGTCATCGTATACGGATACGATGGACTCCCCATGCAGCCGGTAGCCACACTATCTCTGGACTATGTGCCAGGACTTGAGCACCCACCATCTCTCAATTACGTGCCCGGTCCTGAGCACCCACCTTCACCTGTAAAGGTACCATACGTACATGAGCCTGAGTACCCCGAGTATTTAGTACCATCTGATGCTGAGGCACCCTTAGAGGACTAGCCTCTACCTGCTGATGCCTTACCTACTGCCTTATCACCAAGCTATGTGGCAGACTCTGGTCTGGATGAGGATCCAGAGGAGGACCCCGAGGAGAATCATGCTGATTATCCTGCTGATGGAGGGGATGGTGATGATGAGCCCTTCAATGATGACGATGATGATAATGATACCGATGATGATGATGAGGAGGCCTTTGAGGACGAGGATAATGATGAGGAAGAGGAGGAGCACCTAGCTCCGACCGACTCTTCTGATGTACCTGTTGTTGACCTTGTTCCCTCAGCTGGGGATACAGAGGCATTTGAGACTGGTGAGTCTGCACCTACACCTAAATCACCTTAGACTAAGGTCCCTTTTTCTCAGACACATCTCTGTAAGGCACGAAAGACTGTCAGACTTGAGCCACCTATGTCAGCATCCATAGAGGCACACATTGCTGAGCATGCTGCCGCACCTACACCACCATTACTACCACCATCTCTACTATCACCTTGGTCATCTCTACTACCTCAGATTCCCTCACCACCACTACATGTATCATCTCCACCATTACCCCTACCATCACCACTCACTACTAGCCCTACTGATGCAGGAGCACCATTAGGCTATAAGGCAGCTGGTATTCGGATGAGAGCTACATCACCACCCTTATTACTTCCATCTACATACCATAGGACTGATATTCTCGAGGCTGAGATGCCGCCTTGAAAGAAAGCTTGCTTTACTACCCTCGCTTTTGGACTCAAGATCGGGGAGAGTTCAGCAGCTGGTGCTGCGAGACAGCCAGGGCCTACTTTGGAGGCCGACCTTAGGCGAGATAGGGTTGAGGAGATGGGTTATAGGATTATAGACACTTGGGATGAGATAGTTGAGGCCATGCTAGAGATAGCACAGACCACCTTAGAGGGGGTCAACCAGAGTGTGACAGAGCTTGCTACTATTGTTAGGCAGGAGAATGAGGAGTTCCAGGTGCGATTCGAGGATGTATAGGACAACTGAGCTTTTCTGAGAGCCCGAGTCAACATACTGTTCAGGGATAGGATATTTCACCACCACAAAGCTATGCTTTTGGATAGAGAGGCGACGTATGCTCGTAGAGCATGGACTGGTTCTGAGGACAGGAGTGCAGCTATAGAGGCCCATGTCAAGACATTGAAGGCACATGTTGCCACATTGAATGCTTAGACATCATCACTTTAGACTCAGTTGACTACAACACTTAGACGTATTGAGACACTAGAGGCTAGAGATCCAGAGCCCTAGGATCAGCAGCTGTTAGTCATGTATCATTTGTAGCTATCCTATATAGCCTATTAAGTTTTAAGGGTTACTCCCAGCTAATAGGTTGTAGGGACTTTTTTTTATCTTTTTAGCTATCATTGTATGGCGTGTTAAGTATTATGGGTGACCCCCAGCTAGCATCACCTTAGGACCATATTTTTCACTTTTGTATCTCATTGTACTGATCATGTTGTAATCAGAACTATCATGTATGATTATTGATGTTGTTATGTATGGATGTGGATTTATTTATGTCTTGGTTGATTTCACTTCAGTTGTATATTTCACTGTGGGTTGTGATCTTATTTTATTTATTATGCATATGTCATGTTGCGTTTATGATTGTATGAAATCTAACGTGTACTATATTTCTTGTGATTTTGAAGAAAATGCCGCCAAAGAGAAGAACCACAATAGCATCACCAGCCACAACATCCACCCCCACCTCTACACCTATGATCAATGCACAGATTCAGGCATTGATAGACCGAGGCGTTGCTGCTGCATTGGCAGAATGTGACGCTGACAGGAGCAGAAATGGAAATGACAGCCATGATTCAGGAATTGGCGTAAGAAGACAAATGTCTAATGTTTGTGAGTGTACTTACACTGATTTCCTAAAGTGCCAGCCTATGAATTTCAAATGCACTGAAGGGGTTGTCGGACTAACCCAATGGTTAGAAAAGATGGAATCTGTTTTCCACATCAGCAACTGCACTGTCGCATGTCAGGTTAAGTTTGCAACTTGTACTCTTCAAAGAAATGACTTAACTTAGTGGAACTCCTATGTTAGGGTTGTCGGACATGATATTGCATATGCAATGCCATGGAAGACATTGAAGAAAATGATGACCGATAAATACTGCCCGAGGAGTGAGATCAAAAAGTTGGAAATTGAAATGTGGATCTTATAGGTAAAAGGAACCGATGTGATGAGTTATAACCTACGCTTTCAAGAGTTGGCATTCATGTGTGACGGGATGTTTCCTGATGAATCAGATGTAGTGGAAAAGTATGTCGGTGGTCTTCCCGTCATGATACATGGAAGTGTGAAGGCATCAAAACCTAAGACAATGCAAGAGGAAATTGAGTTTGAAACGGAACTAATGGATAAAAAGATCCTCATTATTACTGAACGTCAGGCTGAAAATAAATGAAAGTTTGAGGACAGTTCAAGAAATAATCAAAACCAACAACAGCCATTCAAAAAGAACAATGTGGCACGGGCTTACACTGTTGGGTCTAGTGAGAAGAAACCATACGGAGAATCTAAACCTCTGTACCCCAAATGCAACTATCACCATGACGGGCAGTGTGCTCCCAAGTGCACTAACTACAAAAAGATTGGCCATTTGGCCCGTGACTATAAAAGCCGGCCTGCTGCTGCCAACACCAACCAAAGATCCCAAGGGGAAAATCAAAATGTTCTCACTTGCTTTGAGTGTGGAGCTCTAGGTCATTTCAGGAGTGATTGCCCGAAGTTAAAGAATGGGAATCAGGGAAATCAGGTTAGAAATGGTAATGTTGTAGCAAGAGCTTATGATGTGGGCATTGTCAGGAGAAACCCAAACTCCAATGTTGCCACGGGTACGTTCCTCCTAAACAACCGTTATGCTTTAATTTTATTTGACACTGGTGCCGATAGAAGTTCTGTATCTACTGCATTTAGTTCTTTGATTGATATCATCCCAACTACACTAGACCATGGTTATGACGTTGAGTTAGCTGACGATAGAATAATCTTGGTTAATACACTTATACGGGGTTGTACTTTAAAATTTCTAAATCATCCATTCAACAACGACTTAATGCCCGTAGAGATGGGTAGTTTTGACGTCATTATCGGTATGGACTGGTTATCTAAATATCATGCCGTAATCGTTTGTGATAAGAAACTCGTCCGTGTTCCCTTTGGAAATGAAATTTTAATTTTTCATGGTGACGGAAGCAACAACGGACACGAGTCTCGATTAAACATCATCTCGTACACCAAAATACAAAAGTATTTGCTGAAGGGATGTCCTATCGGTTTGGCACATGTTACCACAAAAAAGGCTAAAGATAAGTCGAAGGAGAAGCGACTTGAAGACGTACAAATAGTTCAAGACTTTCCTGAGGTATTTCCTAAGGATTTGCCAGGTATTCCACCAACCCGCCAAGTGGAATTTCAAATTGATTTGATACCTAGTGTTGCACCTGTAGCACGAGCACCTTGTTAGGTTTATGAAAAGTGTCGATTATGTGGTTTTATTATATTTTGTTATTAGACTTTATTTTGTTTGGTTTAATATAGTTTGTAATAAGGTTCATTATGTTTTAAGTAAGAAATAGCATAATAACCAAAGTCTAGGGACTAGTATTGACAAGTTAGGAAAATAAAGAAGGGAAGCCTCCCTCCCATTGCCTATAAATAGCTCTCTAATCTTGATTAGAGGGTGATGCCCTTGTAACCAACTCTTATTTTTCCCTCCATAATAACATTTGAATTTTCCCTTTACTTGCCATCATTCTCTCTAATCATACATGTTGATATGATTGCTTCAAGATTCATGTGACCTATCAAGTGGCATCAATCGCCAATAGAGAAGTAGAGTGCTTGATTTGTGCGTGTTTTTGTTCGACTGAGAATCAATAATTGATGATTTCCGAATTTGGTAGGTGCTATTGAGGTTTTGAGATTGATTTTGGCTGTGATTTCAAGTTTTTGGACATTATTGTGATCTCAGAACTGTTCATTTCATTATCAGAAGTGTGGTTTTGATTTTCGGTTGAAGCTTTGCATTCTCAGTAGAGTGGTTTTGAGTTTCGGAAGACTTTTTCTTGTAAATTTAGCAATTTCAGTACGAAAAATCAGTGTAATAGATATATTCAATCTTTTGGTTATATCAAAAGTTGTTTATTAGGAATTCGGTATTAAACTCGGTTTTATCGAGTTTGTTAAGTTCACAAATTTGGTTCTATCGAATTTGTGATATAGGGAATATTACTAAGTATAAACTCGGTAATAAGCTTTACAAGTCATTTTACACTTTCATTTCACTATTTTATCGTGTTTTGAAGTGTTAAATATCGGTTTTTTAAGATTTACTAAACTCAGCAATCAAATTCGATTTCATCGAATTTGAGTTTTAAGAACACTTGAATTATCTAGTCATCATAAAATTCGGTTTCATTGAATTTATGGTTATTAATAATTCATAACTATTGGATTTTAACAATTTAGGCTTACCGAGTTTATAGTGAATAGTGTTACCAAATTTAAGTAGTTTGCAGTTTATCGAGTTTAGTATTTGAAGATTTCCGAGTTTGATAGTGTATTGTTCGAGAAGGGTATTCGTTTTCAGATTACTTGTTGTCCGTAAACAGTGTTACCGAATTTGACTAATG
Source organism: Tanacetum coccineum (assembly GCA_026074375.1). Classification (NCBI taxonomy): domain Eukaryota; kingdom Viridiplantae; phylum Streptophyta; class Magnoliopsida; order Asterales; family Asteraceae; genus Tanacetum; species Tanacetum coccineum. Next base: position 75,520 of record BQNB010003329.1, read on the forward strand.
TTACCGAGTTTGGATATTTTCTCACAAATCTCACTCATATTCGTCTAAAAAGATCCAATCTTTGAATCTTAAGACATGTCGACATCCAAAACATACCAACAATCCCTTGCTGAAGCCGGTTCTGAGACTAGGTCACCCATGCTTGAAAGGGGTAGTTACATACCTTGGGCGAGTAGATTCAAACGATTTCTTAATCGCAAGAGGGAAAACCAGAAGTGGCTTCTCAAAGCACTAGAAGATGGCCCTTATGTGTTTAGGAACATCACACCTACAGGTTCAATAATACCAGGGTTGCAAGAAGTAGAGGATCTTCAAGGAGATGACTTATTGTACTATGATGCGGAAATAGAACTCACAAATATGATTCTTCTTTCTATTCCTAATGAGATTTACAATTATGTGAATTCTTGTAAGACGGCCAAGGAAATGTGGGATCGTGTTGAACGTTTGATGAGGGGAACTATACAAAACCAAGTTGACAGGGAAACGCGATTTACAAATGAATTTGATAAATTTGTTGCTGAACCAGGAGAGTCACTAGTTTCAGTCTACAATCGTTTTGCTCAGTTAATGATGGAACGTAACAACATGAAGTTTCCAACTGTTTCAGTTAACATAAAGTTTCTAAATAGTTTGCAACCGGAATGGTTGAAATATGTGACTCAAGTTCGTTTGGCTAAGCGATTGATAGTTGATTCGTTTGATGATCTTTTTGATTATCTTTTGCAATTTGAGGAATTGGTTAATGCTTCAAGGGCAAAGAAGTTAGAAAAGTCTCATGATCCTTTGGCTCTAGTAACACACACGGGTTCATCTTCCAGAAACACCTCTTCTTATTATGTGACACATCCATCATCTGTAGTTGATTATGATGAAGAGTATGAGCAGGATGAAGTTCACAACCATTCTGAAGATCCCATAGCATCTGCTTTGTTGTTACTGGCCAAAGCCATTACTCAAAATTTCTCTAATCCAATAAACAATCGTCTTCGTGCTTCGTCTAATACTAGAAATCAAGCAGTCATTCTAGGTGACAGGGTGAATATTCAAAGCAAAAATTCTGGTAATGTTGGAAGAAATAATAGAAGAGCTTATGTTCAAGGAGAAGTTGTTAAGGGAATGAATGCTACAAATGAGACTGCAAATGTTCAAAGGATTGTTCAAACTCCCACTCCAGGCAATACTTCAACGGGTCAATGCTATAACTACGGTGGAAAAGGACATTATGTTAGGAATTGTCCCAAGCCAAGGGTTCGTGATTCAAAGTATTTCATGGAGCAAATGTTGTTGGCAAAACAGGATGAAGCCGGTGGAATTCTTACTGATGAGGAGAATGGTTTTCTCTTTGCTGATGCTTCAAGGATGGAAGAAATTAAAGAACTTAGTGCAAACATATGCTTAATGGCCATAATTCAACCAGCTAATCAAAATTCTGATGATGAGCCAAGCTATGAGTCTGCATTTGTAAGTGAGGTACAATCTTCATCCATCAATGAGAATGATGAACAAATGTATCAAACTCATACTAAAATTATTAATAGTACCATTGATGATGATCAAATTAATAGCAATATTCAATTTGATTCTGTCAAAGGAAATGTTAATAGTGGCAGTGTTGAAAAAGATACACATGTTTATGATCAGTGTGCATTAGAAACACTCGCTAGGAATGCATATGCTGAAGCTGCAAAACAACAAAGATTTGCTCAAAAGGTCCAACAACAAAATATGACCTTGACTAGTCAGATTGAGATGTATAAGGAAAGGAATCGGGTTTTGGAAAACATAACCAAGGATAACAATTATCTAAAAGAATTTCTTGAAGCTGATGAAAGGGCAAAACGTGTTCAAAAACAAGCTGAGTCTCAATTGTATCGTGATCGAGATATTATTCGAGATCTCGAAAAACAACGAGATAAGTTGAGTCAAGAGGTCAAACATTTCAAACAGAAAAATGAGGAATTACAACAGTCACAGTTAATTTTAAAAAGAAAAATGAGTGAAAACGAGGATAAGTATCATGATACTATTCTTGATCTTGAGGAAAAACTGAAAAAGAATGTTGATTTGTTTTTGAAAATTGGTAATTCTTTACAAGCAATGTTTATGCTCGGTCCAAAACCATTGTCTGTTTATGATCAACAATTGAAACATGGTTTGGGGTATCCGAATCCTTATACACTCAGACAAGCAATTTCAGAATGTCCAAAGTTATATGTTGCATCTAGGACGGGTAATATAGAAATTCCTTTGAATGTTAGAGATTCTGAGGAAACTCTAGAGGATGCTTTCAAAAGTCAACAGAAAATGAAGGAAAAAATGAATGATCCAATTGCTGTTGCGAACAAACAAAATTGTTGGACAATTGATTACAAACAATTAAATGCGCTTTATAATGACTTTGTTCCTAAAAAAGAATCATTCGTTGAACAAACATGTTCTTCATCTTCTTATATTCCCTTTGTTAAGATTCTGGAAACAAAATCAATGCCAAGTGAGTTACCTTTGATCAATGGATTATTCAATATAAAAGTTGGATTTGAAAAGTTGTTTCTGTTGATAAAACAGAACAGTAAAAGGGCAAGCATGTTTTATACATCAACGGAAGAGATAGCTCTTAATAATTTTTGTCGAGATCAAGTTAAACCACTTCTTAATGAATTACTGGATTACTTTGATGGCTTTCAGAATCTATTTCAAAGGGATATAAAAGAAATGAAAGATGCGTTTGAGCAAAATGATGTTTATCTTGATGAGATTGAAAGGCAAAATGATTTGTTGAAAGATCAACTTTTGGAAGCATCACTCAAACATGATATTGAGCTATGTGTGTTGTTAAATCATGAATGTGTTGATAAGTCCTTACATGATGAGCTTGAACAAGTCAAAAAGAAATCTTTAGAGATTCAAGAGGGTTTGAAAGAAAAAATAAAAATTCTTGAGAAAGATGTTCAGAGATGTGAAAAACAAAGTGTTAATTTTGAGTTAAAATTGCAACATGAAAAAGAAAAAAATAAATGGGATTCCTCGAAGAATAAAAACTCAAAACCTCTTGATTTCTCTTGGATTTCTAGAATACAGAAACTTGAGGATAAGATTGTGTCTTTGGATTTTAAAGTACAATCTTTGATAAAAGAACGAGATAATGCCAAAATGGAATATAAAAAGCTTTTTGATTCAATAAAAAAGACACGGTCTCAAACTCAAATGGAAATGGATGAGTTAATTGCTCATGTCTTTGAGAAAACTTATGCATATGGTGCTATTCGTGCTGAGAATCATATGCTTTTAGTTACCATATCTGAGTTGAAAGCTAGAATGAAAAATGGTGAAAATGGTAAGTCTGTAAATACTAAGTTTGACAAGACACAAGGTTCTTAATCTTTTCTTTGTGTCACACCTTTAAATAAAAATGCTTTTCAAAAGCAGAAGGTTGATTTAAAAACAAAAAAAAACCATGTTGAGTCAAAACTAGTCACTTTACAGACTTTACATACCAAACAAACAGGGACACATCAAAACATAAATGTCATTAGCCCTGGAATGTACAGAGTTGTCACACAACAAGAATCACAAACAAACAAGTCTAAGAATGTGTTATCTTCTACAGGAATGAATGCTACATCTAGTGTTACAAGACCAAAGAGTAGAGATTCACATGTCAAGACCAGTGTCTTAGATGTTTCTAAGAATGAAGCAAAGAAAGAAGCAGTTTATGTTAGGAAAAATAAGCAAACAGATAATACATTTGCTAAAGATGTGTCAAACAAGGAGAATGTAATTGATGTTGCTGTTGCAAACGCTTCTAAAGCGAAAACTTTGTTATGTGTTTCTTGTATGCAAAGTGTGCTTATTCCTTGTCATGATAAATGTGTTGCTAAGCATAAATTGAATGTGCGTTCGAATGCTCGTAGAACCTTCTCTGTTAATTCTAGGATACCAAAATCTTCTGAAACTACTTTTGTAGCTCCTAAGACTAGGTTTTCTGAGAAAGCGACACAATCTAAGACTTTAGATACTACTTCTGTAGCTTCCAAATCTAAGATTGATGAAGCAAGTGCATCAAAAGCTAGAGATAAGGTTTCTAGTGCGTTTAAGAAAAAGGAAAGTAACATGCGTGATAAACCATTAAGCCCATTCATGCTAAACAAGATTCGGACAAGTAGATTATGGCAAAAATGGTTTGAATCACAACCAAATGTTATGTGGACACCTGTTAACACAAAGCTACATGCTCATACTAATCCTTCGAATACGAAACCACTGGTTTCAGTTAAGAGATGGATAGTCAAATTGCCCAGTTGTCTATGTGTTGGCTCTTCTTGTGTTGCAGGTAGTCCAGATCGTTCTATGGATTGTTGACAGTGGTTGTTCAAAGCATATGACGGGTGATCGTTCACTATTGAGAAACTTCGTTGAAAAGTTCATGGGAACCGTTCGCTTTGGAAATGACAACTTTGCAGCTATTACAGGCTATGGTGATTATATACATGGCAATATCACTATTTGTCATGTATATTATGTTGAAGGTCTTGGACACAATCTCTTTAGTGTTGGACAATTTTGTGATGGAGATTTGGAAGTGGCTTTTCGTTCTAAAACATGTTATGTTCGAAATCTGGAAGGAGATGATTTGCTCACAGGCGGACGCGATTCAAATTTATATACTATCTCCATTTCAGACATGGCTGCTTCTTCACCCATTTGTCTAATGTCCAAAGCAACTTCAACAAAGTCATGGTTATGGCATCGACGACTGTCACATCTTAATTTTGGCACCATAAACGATCTTACCAAACTTGACTTGGTTGACGGTTTACCAAAGTTCAAATATGGAAAAGATCATCTTTGTTCTGCTTGTGAAAGAGGAAAAAGCAAGAAAGCTTCTCATCCACCTAAATTGATTCCAAGTGATTACTCCAAATTGGAATTACTTCATATGGATTTGTGCGGTCCAATGAGAGTAGCTTCGGTCAATGGAAAGAAGTATATTCTTGTGATAGTGGATGATTTTTCTAGATTCACGTGGGTTTATTTTCTTCGTTCGAAAGACGAAACTCCAGAGATCATCAAGAAATTCATTGCTCAAGCTCAATTGAATTACAAAGCCAAAGTTTGCAAGATTCGGACTGATAATGGCACTGAATTCAAGAATGCAACTCTCAAAGCTTATTATGAAAAGTTAGGTATTATGCAACAATTTTCAATTGCTCGCACACCTCAGCAAAATGGAGTAGTAGAACGACGTAATCGTACTCTGGTTGAGGCTGCTCGCACAATGCTTATTTTTTCGAGGTTACCTGAATTTCTTTGGGCTGAAGCAGTTGCTACAACATGTTTTACTCAAAACCGGTCAATCATCAACACACGACACAATAAAACACCTTATGAGCTGTTACGTGGACGAAAGCCAAATGTTGAGTATTTTCATGTGTTTGGCTCATTGTGTTATCCGACAAATGACCGTGATGATCTTGGGAAAATGAAACCTAAAGCAGACATTGGGGTTTTTATTGGTTATTCGGAAACATCAAGAGGTTTTCGAATCTATAACCGTCGCACCAAAAGGATTATGGAGACTATTCATGTCAAGTTTGATGAGCTTACAGCAATAGCTTCTGAACACGATTGTTTAGAACCCGAACTTCAACGATTTAATAATCAAAATTCATCAGATGACTTAATGAATACTCCTTCAAAAGAGGATTTGGATAATTTGTTCGGTCCAATGTTTGAAGATTATTTTGAGCAGAAATCTTCTGATACTACCATCAATTCCGCTGCACAACCGACTCACGATCAAGAAGACTCACCTTCTACATCTTCAATCATTGTTGACACACATGAGGCTCCTCCTGTTGTCACAACATCTGACGAACAAACTTCTCCAATCTCTTTACAAGAGTCTGATGAATTCAATCAAGAAGATTCTGCTGATTTTGATGGTAATACACAGTTTGTTCCATATGATTCTCTGAATCATGAGGAAATTGAGTCATCTACAACGAATCTCGAACCATCAAATGTGCAGAATTTCCATCAAGTACAACCCTCGACTCACATTTGGACAAAAGATCATCCTCTAGACCAAGTTATTGGTGACCCATCCAAACCTGTTATGACTCGTCAACGGCTACATACCGATTCTGAGGTTTGCATGTATGCATTAACCGTTAGCACTTTTGAACCAAAGAACATCAAAGAAGCTATGGCCGATCATAGTTGGATTGAGTCCATGCAAGATGAGTTGAATCAATTTGAAAGACTTCAAGTTTGGGAATTGGTTCCACGACCAGAAGGAAAGAATGTTATTGCTCTCAAATGGCTTTGGAAGAATAAGTGTGATGCAGACCCAGCGGTAAGGTCTTAGCCTTTAGGACGAGAAGTGCCTAGAGGTCTTGGGTTCGAACCCTGGGGAGAAAATTAATGCTTGTTAGCTACGGAGGTTCACCCTGGGCTATCCAAAAGGATAGTCGGCTTGCAATGTCAAGTCGGACACCCGGGTTGTGAAAAAAAAAATTTTTCTATTGAGGATCATGCACTCATACCATGTATTATAATTTTATTTATTTTATTGGCAAAAGTTGATATATTGGTTAGAAACAAGTTTTTGAAACCCGCGCTTTGCTGCGTCGCGTTTTGTGTTTTTCGTTATGGAGGTTTCTTTGTTATTCGGTCGTAACTACATTTTTTTTTCGCTGAAGGTGATATTTGAGTGAATGTGTGGCTTGTATAAAGCGTTTTTTATTTACTAAATGAAAATCAACATATTTTATAGCCTTAATCACGTATTTGTAGACTGTGTATTCTTTGCCCAAAATAAATAACTTAAATCAATATCTACATATACTTGGATTATAAGGCTGCGTAATCATTATTATTTAAAAATTATGCAGGACCGCAAGACTTACCCGTGATGTTACAACATATGCCAACAATACACAAAACCAGATTTACTGTTGCACTAAGCCTTCATTACACTGGAACTACAAACTATGATTTCTATTTAGCAGTTATTTGCCCGTACAGATGTTGTAACCCGCAACAATCCAAGTTCGTCCTACTACATGTTCACCGTTCGTTCCCGGTGATAGCTAATCAGACCCAAACGGGGAGGTAATCCTAATAGATCTATTTAAACATTCGCAGCTCCACATAATGCATAACAACTACTTCATGCAATGACATTCATGGATAATGGGTCAGAGGTTTATCGCTACTAGGCAAACACATAATCAATATATTTAAAAACTCTGCACTAATTTATAAACAAAGCATGTCTCAGACTACCCCGAATAATAGTAAATCCAGTAAAACTGTAAAACGTGTGCTATGAACTCACCTTGAGTCCAATAGTCCCAAATAATCACAGATAAAACGTCACGCAAGACGATAAATGCAACAGATTTAAATTTAAGGTCGGAATAAGTACTGAGTACGTTTAGTTAATAACATGAAAATAACTTATAGTTATTTTTATTTTTTATTTGTTACTTCGTACATCGTTCGATAGCAATCATAAATTAAAGAGATCCATGACAGGACGTACGAGGAGTTAGGACACTTAAATCGAATATCCAACACCTCGTCGATACGCCAGCCGAAGAAGGCTCATATGAAACTCCCAAGTATATATAGCACTTTGATAACCACTCTCCATATTCTATATAGCACATTCCACCATCTAAAATGTTTAGGCAAACATATTTATAATTGTAAAACATTTATAAATATGTTTTATAATGTAATTATAGTTATTCCTGTAGGGTAAATAGTTTTACTCCTGTATTATAGTTATTACTACTGTAGTATATTAAGTTTCTCCTGTAGTGTTATTACTACTGGGTATATAATTAGTTCCCCGAGTAGTGTTATTACTACTGGTAGTATATTAGTTTCCCCTTGTGTTAATTACTACTGGAGTATTATTAGTTTTCCCCTGGTAGTGTTTAATACTACTGTGAATATTAAGTTCCTCCCCCTGGTAGTGTTATTACTACTGAGTAGTATATTAGTTTCCACTGGTAAGTGTTATTACGACTGGGTAGTATCTTAGTTTATTTTCAAAGTCCTGACCCGACTATAATGACCCACTAACTCACTTTTCATGATTCGGGTTCTAAAGAAAATTATGCGAAACATATTTGTGAACAACTTTCCAGTTCTGTCCGAGACCCGAAACTCGACCGAAATGGGCGAAAAAGCACTCGCATCAGATCTGATGCAGTGTATTAATTACCAAAAAGTCAGATTTTGCCCCCGCCTTACGACCCGTTATCACTCGCTTTTAGACTTAAAGAACGCGGGGAAGTAAAACACTTCCGAAACGACTTTCATGTTTCGGGCCGAGAGTGCGAAAATGGACTCGAAAAGTGCCGCAAAATACCAACTAAAATTCTGGCAAAAACCACTAAATTAACAAATGCTGGATTTTTATACCTCGAATATATACCTTGTTTTCGCTCTAACTTTTTCGTTATAAATCCGTTTGACAAGTTTCTTATCATTTTGGAATCGTCATGAGGCGTATTATTTTTATATGAGGTCAAACCCACTGTATGAAATTCGAGCTAAAACAGTCCTTGTATTATCCTAATGTATTCATTTATAAAAAGCTTGTTTCATTAACTTTATAAACCCTAATTTATACTTAAACATGTTTATACTTAAACCATATGTTAACATACTTTTACATTCATTTTTCCATGATATATATAACCATATGACATAAGAAAAAAGTGTATCAATTCATAAACATAAGTGATAACTCATTTTACATATTAAAAAGTCCTTAGTGGTGATTATAGCCATATTTAACATATAACACATAAAATCATAAGAAATAAAAGTATGAAGGAATTAGGAAGACCTTAGTGATAATGTATGAGATGAGAAATAAGTGCTAAACCCGTGTTTAGACTCAAAACCAAAGCTTACAAGCTTATAAACCCAAGATTAGGTTTGAAACCCTAATCTTCCCTTTTCTTCCTTAATCCTTGCAAATGATGAACCAATGCTTGAAAACACCTTAGTATGCCTTAGGATTGATGTGTAAAGGGTTGTATAGGTTGTATAAAAGTTTTGTATGATTTGCTTAGATGGCTTATTTTGGCCGTGGGTTTTGGACTAGGAAAGGAGAGAAAGAGTATGATTTTTGTTAAGTAGATATTATGGACAAGTTGCTAATTCTTGGTCCTATCATCAAAATTTCGGCACATATACATATATGTGATGTTATTTTGATTATTTTGGGTATTGGGTATAATCGTGGGTATTCGTTTAAGCGTAGTTAGGTTTTGGTGCTTCTGGGAATGTCGAAACGTGTTTTATTGCGAAACGTAAGCATTTTACGTAGCTAATAAAAATAAGATGAACAAAGTTATTAATTATCCCCATAATAATCATATAACACTTTCTTGATGTAAACATTTAATTGTTTAATGCCCGTTTACATTATATGATCATTTTCAGTTTACGCGATTTAGCTTAACATTTACGGTTTAAGAGCAAACGCGTAAAACCCTAAAAATAAATTGTGAATTACATAATGTCATACAATGACCTAAAACTTGAGGTGTTATGTCTAAAGTTTTATAAACTTTGATCATTGTATATAAACGTAGGTATTTGTTGAAGCGTACGTAAATTTTTAGGGTTTCCGGGAAAACCTAATTGTCATTTATCGCGAAACGTAAACACTTTCACGTATCCGATAAAGTAACTTGTGAAACGTTAATAATTATTCTCAAAATAATTGCTTAACCCTCGTTTGACGTAAACAATAATTTGCTTAATGCCCGTTTACGTTAACTGATCATTTTTAGTTTACGCGATTTAACTTAACGATTTCCATTAAAAACAAACGCGTACAATACTAAAAATAAATAGTGACTTTATTAACGTCGTACATTGTCCTAAAACACGAGGTGTTATAGTCTCCCCCGGTTAGCTGAGCCTTGTCCTCAAGGCTTAAGACGCAGCACTTGACGACGGCCCGGTCTTTGAGAACAGATGTGGGTATTTCTTCCGGAATTGATCCTCGCGTTCCCACGTAAACTCAGGACCTCTCTTGGAGTTCCATCGAACTTTGACTAATGGGATACGGCTTCGCTTCAACCGTTTAACTTCATGATCTGTGATCTCTATAGGTTCCTCGACAAACTGAAGCTTGTCATCAAAATGAAGTCCGTCCAACGGAACGGCTAAGGGTTCGTCGGCATGACACTTCTTTAAGTTGGACACGTGAAATGTATTATGAACTCTGCTCAGCTCCTCAGGAAGCTCGAGCTTGTATGCAACGTCTCCAACCCTTTTTATTACCTTGAAAGGTCCAACAAACCTGGGATTTAATTTCCCTCGTTTGCCAAAACGTACAACCCCTTTCCAAGGCGAAACCTTGAGCATCACTTTATCTCCAACCTCAAACTCCATCGGCTTACGCTTCAAATCAGCGTAGCTCTTTTGTCTATCACGAGCAGCTTGCATCCTTTGTTTAACTTGAATGATTCTCTCAGTCGTCTCTTGTACTATCTCTGGACCGGTGAGTTGAACTTCTCCAACCTCAGCCCAACAAACAGGCGAACGACATTTTCTACCGTAAAGTGCCTCAAAGGGTGCAGCCTTAATGCTAGCATGATAACTGTTATTGTATGAAAACTCGACCAATGGCAAATGTTTAACCCAACCATTTCCAAAGTCGATCACACAAGCTCTAAGCATATCTTCGAGAGTTTGAATGGTTCTCTCGCTTTGTCCGTCAGTTTGCGGATGATATGCCGTACTCATATCTAAACTTGTACCCAAAGCTTTCTGAAGTGACCTCCAGAAATTTGATGCGAACCTAGGGTCACGATCACAAATAATCGAGACCGGTATTCCATGCCTTGTTACTACTTCCTTTAGGTACATTCTCGCTAGTTTCTCCAGAGGGTCAGTTTCTTTCATGGGTATAAAGATTGCGGACTTTGTAAGACGGTCAACGATTACCCAAATGGTGTCATACCCTTGTGATGACTTAGGAAGCTTTGTGACAAAATCCATCGTGATATTGTCCACTTCCATTGAGGTATCTCGGGTTGTACCAACAAACCCGATTGTCTCTGATGTGCGGCCTTGACCTTAGCGCATGTCAAGCACTTGCTAACATAGGTGGCGATATCAGCTTTCATATTGGGTCACCAATATAGCTTCTTTACGTCTTGATACATTTTCTCGGAACCTGGATGGATAGAATACTTCGATTTGTGGGACTCGTGCATGATCACAGTCCGCAAATCGTCATAACAAGGTAACCAACTCCTGCCATTGAGGCATAGGGTTCCATCCGTACGAGGTTCCAACTTTTCCGTTCTAAGTGCCTCTGGAAATTTAGCATTTTCAATCAGCATACCTCCAACATCCTCATTCTTGATGTTCTCTGGTTTCCGTGCTTCAGTCTGAGCATTCAAGATTTGCTTAGGAAGATCCAAGCTAATAGTCATGACTAAAGCTCGAACTCTTAACGGTGGTTCCCGTTCTTTCCTGCTCAAAGCATCAGCAACGACATTTGCCTTCCCTGGGTGATAACGAATATCGCAATCGTAATCACTAAGCAACTCTAACCATCGGCGTTGTCTCATGTTCAATTCCTTCTGATTAAGAATATGCTGTAAACTCTTATGATCAGTGAACACCGTACACTTGGTACCATACAGATAGTGCCTCCAAATCTTCAGAGCGAACACTACTGCTCCAAGTTCCAGATCATGAGTAGTATAGTTCTTCTCATGGATCTTTAACTGGCGTGATGCATAAGAAATAACCTTTTCCCTTTGCATCAACACAGCGCCCAAACCCTTGATCGAAGCATCGCAGTATACGATAAAATCTTCACTTCCTTCGGGTAAAGCCAGAATTGGTGCACTACACAACTTCTGCTTCAATAACTGGAACGCTGCTTCTTGTTTGTCACCCCACTCAAACTTGACCTTCTTTTGAGTGAGCTTGGTCATTGGTTTGGCGATCTTTGAAAACCCTTCAATGAATCGTCGATAATACCCAGCAAGACCTAAAAACTGACGAATCTCCGTTGGTGTCTTAGGAGATGCCCAATCTTTAACGGATTCGATCTTGGCTGGATCCACATGAATGCCTTTATTATCAATCACGTGACCGAGGAACTGTACTTTGGGAATCCAAAATTCACACTTGGAAAATTTTGCATACAACTCCTCTTTCTTCAACAACTCCAATATTATCTTCAGATGCTCTTCGTGCTCTTGCTTGTTCTTGGAATAGATCAAAATATCGTCAATAAAGACAATTACGAATTTGTCCAGATAAGGTTTGCACACTCGGTTCATGAGGTCCATAAACACAGCAGGTGCGTTGGTCAAACCAAACGGCATAACTTGGAATTCATAATGTCCATATCGAGTTCTGAAGGCAGTCTTCGAGATGTCTTCTTCTCGAACCCTCAATTGGTGATAACCTGACCTTAGGTCGATCTTCGAGTAGACACTCGACCCTTGAAGTTGAAGTCCTCAGGAAATACTTCGGGAAAGTCTTGAACTATTGGTACGTCCTCAAGTCGCTTCTTCTCCGACTTGTCTTCAACCTCCATTGCAGTGACATATGCCAAAAAGATAGGAAATTCTTTTTGCATGTACTTAGTGCACAAAGATGATGTTAATTGGGACTCGTTTGCGAGGTTGCCTTCGTTATTACGAATAATCAATGTTCGTTCCGAATGAAACACGAATGATCTTTTCGTCATAACAATAACGACTTGGTATCTTGCCAACCCATCCATACTAATCATGACGTCAAAACTGTCAAATTCTACGGCATTAAGTCGATGTTGAATGGGTGATTTAGTAAATTTTCTAGTGGCAAGTAAATTTGATAGCGAATTGTCCTAGGGCGACTAGTGATATGTTTCGGCTTAGGATTTGATATAAGATGATGCCAACCTTATAGTAAGACGGGGTGAAGGTCTGCTTAGTTGATATGGTTACTAATTCGATTTCAAAAGTAAACGCATTCTATGAATATGCACACAAAACATGATATAAGTAGAAAATTGTTTCCTTAAGAAGAGGTTTTTTTTTAGAGTGACTACTCTCAGCACGCCATGGTACCTTCCTGAATTATACATAGTTGATCAGGCCATGTATAATTGAGGACTAACGATGCATTGCTCATTTTCGTCAAAAATAGCGTTATATTCATGATATTCGTAGAGTAGTTTGTAGTGTAAATAAGGAGCCTAAGTTAATATGTCGAAATTTTTTCATATATACGATAATTTGATAGATATTTGATAATCATTAGTTAAACTAGAAATTTAAGGAATTACCAACGAGAATCCTAAGGAGATAAATTCTAAGATAGTTTCAACTTAGGATTTATTAGGCAAAGAGAGACAACTTTCTCTTTTAAGCCTTGATCTCATCTTTAATGTTGTTAGGATCTTGATCTGTTTCCCCCTTCTCTTAAGGTATGCACCACTCCATGTGCTCCAGTACCTCCAATTTGGTTTTTATGACTTTGGTTCTTTCGCTTAGCAATCCCTCTTGTAGTGCCCTGATTTCCACATTTCATAAGCAAATAATCTTCTGACTTGTCCCCGTGCCTCTTTGGGTTGTTGTAATATTTGTCATTTGTTGGTCTCTACAGTTACGGACCAGATGCCCCACTATGTTAAACTGTGGCATTTGGGAGGAATGGTCCATCATGATGATAGTTGCATTTAGGACACAACGGCTTGGACCCGCCGTAATATTTCTTCCTCCCAGTTGCCTTGTAGCGTAAGCTTTGCCAGTATTTTGCCTCTTGTTCGGCTGTTGTTGGTTATGATTGTCCTTGGAAGTGTTATTCAACTTCCTCTGTCTCAGCTGGCGTTCGGAAAGAGTGATGATCTTTTTGGTCCACACGTTTCTTTAAACTCTCACTATTGGACACTTACTCTTGAAGTGTCTCAGACTTCCACACTCATAACAGGTGTGAGTTCGTTGATTCCTAGCAGCAGTAGGATTCCTACACTCCCGGGTTATGTGGCCAACCTTCTTGCAATTCCCGCCCTTTACAGTACATTGCCCATTGTGGTTACCTTCCCACTTTCTCTTGTTGTTAGCATTCTCTGCTACCTTGCATTCTTGTTGTTCGGTTTGGCTTATTGACTTACGGGCCATGTTGGTTTTCGTCTCATAAATGGCATAGCCTCGATGCTAATTAGCCACTCGCTGGGCTACAACCCGCTCAATTTCCTCAACACTCATCCCTTGATCAACAGTTGTCATTGTTTCCTGAAAGTCACAGGGAACAAAATGTATATGAAGTTTCATTCAAGGGAAAATCATGACACTCCGTGATCCCAACAAGTAGGTAAGGTGAGACCACGTTATGCATAGATATAAGATAACCGCAACCATGGCATAAATAAATCCCTATCGTACAGTAGCATGATCATAACCAACAACGTAAGTTAATACTTAATACATCGTTTTACATGAGTAAATATGGAGTACAGCTTTTTATTAACATACCAACGAGTATTACTAAGTTTAGTGATATCAAAATGAGCTACACTGACAAATCTATTTGTCTATGGCCAGGGTGCCTCTCAAGATTCTAGATGCTAGACTCTTATGTTATCTTTAAGTGACTCAACATTCTCTGGTGGTGGTGATGATGAAGGTAGTGTAGCAGCGAACTCGGTAATGCCTGCCTTAGCAGATGGTGATCGTGGAGTATGGTGTTAGATAGACATCCGTACTATATGGGATTTGGTCTCAAAATACAAGATGATATGGTGTGGAGAGGTGGGTGGTGTAGAAGCAGACTCCTCAGTCTCAAATGCCTCTGTATTCTCAGCTTGAGGGGATAGGATCATCTTAGGTATGCAGATGGTTCGGCGAAGCTAGGTGACTACTCCTACTCCTCGTACCTCCTCATCCTTCTCAACATCATCATCATCGTTGTCATCATCAGATGACTCATTATCATAATTATCTCATCCGTCAGCAGGATGGTCAGCAGGATCCTCCTCAGGGTCCTCCTTATCCTCTTCTGGATCGGAGTTAGCAATGTAGCCTGGTGATAGGGCTGTAGGTGAGGCATCAGCAGATAGAGGCTGATCCTTTATTGGTCCCTCTAGCTCCTCATCAGAAGCCTACTGGAGTCTCTATGGCTCGGAATTAATATAAACAGATGCGTAGGTAACCGTCGATAATGAAAACATAACTCCTTGCAACGAGCCAAACTTAACTTATATACATATATTATATAAGGCTGGTATGGTAAATACGAGTATGCACTTATGGCATAAATGAATGATGGTAAGGTATCATATTCGATAGCTTAATGTTTAGGTAACGCTTAGGACCTACAAGCTTATCGTACTACCTTGCCTAAAAAGAATTTATTCCCTCATAATTTATATAATAATCCTTTTATAAATAATTTGTTTAGTTGTGTGCAAGAATGCAAACTCATATGTGTAAATACAATATACCTTATAGTTAACGTACCGTACTAATTATGAACAGTTATGCATCATGTAAGCATCTAGTAAAACTAACTAACGCAAACAACTAGTGTATGTATGTCCCGTAAAAATCCCTTTTTATGAATGCAATATTTGAAAACGGTTATAGTCTAGCAAAACACATTTTGACCTGGTTCTCTATTAACCTTGGCTCTTGATACCAATCTGTAACACCCAAATCGGGTCGCAGCGGTATAGCGTCCGGGGGGTGTTACTTCAATAGATCAATTACACAAAGTTTATATAGAACGACCAAAAAGTAGTTTTTTAAAACTGATACGTTAGATTAAACAAATTTTTGATACAATTAGCCCGAAGCTTAACTTGTTCTGATTTTTATTACAATGATACTGGTTTTACAACATAAAACACCCGTATCTTTAGCATGACTTCCCAAAATAAAATCACCAATGTATTCTTGGCACCTTGTGCTTACTGATCTCCTAAAAAAACATTGCTTAAAAACGTCAACAATAATGGTTGGTGAATTCATAGGTTTGATAAATCAAAATATGCAGGACCGCAAGACTTTTCCCGTGATAATGCAACACATGCAGGCATCACAAAACTAGATTACATTTACACTAAGCTCATGACACTAAAGCTCGACGATCTTTCTTGCAATTAAACTATATATTGCAATTTACGCCCATCCGGATGTCTAACCCTAAACATCCTAAATTCGACATGCTATAACGTTCGTTCCCGGTGATAGCTAATCACCCGAACGGGGAGGTCGTTTCCCGAATAGATCTATTAAATAACATTCGCGCTCACATAATGTAATTCCAACTACATCTATGTAATTGACAGTTCATGACATGGGACTTAACTGGGTTATCGCAACTTAGGCAAACATGTAATCAATAATTGCATCCAATTTATAAAACAAAGCATGTTTCCACCTCATAATTATAAATCATTGAAATCGTAAAAATGTAGGGCTATGAACTCACCTTGAGCAAGTGATCTGATAATTTATATCAAGTGTGGGAATGCTTCACGATTATTCCCGAATGCAACCTAATTCAATATAGGTCGTATAAGTACCGAGTACTTATATTAATAACATTATATAATCCTATAGTTGTTACATCGTACTATCGTTCGGGCTATCATAATTAAAGAGGTCATGACATGACGTTCGATGAGTTAGGACACTTTAAATCGTAAATCCAACAACTCGTCGATACGCCATCCGAAGAGGCCTCATTATGAAACTCCCTAGTATTATAGCACTTTGATAACCACATATAATTCTATATAGCTCAATCACCATCTAAATGTTTGAGTGAAAACATATTTATAATTGTAAAACTTTTATAAATATCTATATAATGTAATTATAGTTATTCCTGGTAGGGTATTAGTTACTCCTGGTAGTGTTGTTACTACTGGTAGTGTTGTTACTACTGGTAGTGTTGTTACTACTGGTAGTGTTGTTACTACTGGTAGTGTTGTTACTACTGGTAGTGTTGTTACTACTGGTAGTGTATTAGTTTATTTTCTAAGTCTGACCCGACTATAATGACCCACTAAATCACATTTTCATGACTCGGGTTCTAAAGAGAATTTATGCGAAACGATATTTTGAACAACTTTCTAGTTTGTCGAGACCCGAACTCAGACCGAAATGGGCGAAAAAGGCACTCGCATCAGATTGATGCAGTGTTATTAATTACAAAATAAGCCAGATTTTGCCCCCGCCTTTCGACCCGTTTCACTCGCTTTTAGACTTTAAAGACTCGCGGGTAGTTACAAACAATCATTCTGAGCACTTCTAGTGTGTCGACGGAAGGCTGAAACGGTACTCGAAAGTGCTCAAATCGAGCTTTTAAATTCCTGAATGCAAGCGCATGTATACAAGTGCTGAAATCCAAATGTTTTAAAATATATATCTCTGTTTAGCCGTAACTTTTCGTTATTAAGAGTTAGAAAGCTCTACCTAATATCGAACGATGTCTCGGATAGCTCTATCATATTTCAAAGCCTAAATTCAGATTTTATGAAAAACTCGATTCTCGTTTGGCATGCCAAACTTTCTGAGTTTATTGTTTTTTTTTTTTTTGTTTTTTTTTTTTTTTTGCTCATTTATATTGCTTTCAAAACACGCTCAAAACTCATTTTTACATGTTTAAAAGTCCTAATGGTGATTTAAGCTACATAAAACTAAACATATGCATAAAATGAATATGGAAAGAACATTAAAGGTTCTAGATGACTTGTGGTGATATGTGATGATGACAACTCATCTAAACCCTTGTTAGATAGAAATCCAGCTTGTAACCCTTGAAAACTATTCTTTTTCCAAAACCTAAACATGGATTATCTTCTTAAACCTGCAAATGGTTATCCAACTTCAATACTTCTTAGAATACCTTAAGTATGATGTACAAACACTAGTTATGGTGATAGAAAATCAAGGTATGGATTTATTATATGGGGTGCTTTTTTTGAGGCCGTTGGGTTTGTAAGAGCAAAAAATGAGAGAGTGTGTGAAATTTTATAGTAATATGAAGTGTATGTTATCTTTCTTTAGGAGTGCAAGACTTATATGTATAAAAGCTAGTCAATAACATATTCAAGACAAGATGGAGGATTTAAGGAAAAAGTGGTCAAGGGTATGAGAAGCATGGGAGGTATGGCTTCATTTAAGGTGATAGGATGTATAAAGACCAATCTTGACCAAATATGATATTTCTTTGAATATTTAGCCATGAATTCGGTTATGGCAAGAGATATATGATATATTTGAGTTAATTTTTATGTATTGGGTATAAAAGTGGGTATTTGTTGAAGCGTAGAAAAGTTTTGGTGGTTCCGGGAGTGCCTAAACGTAATTTATCATGAACGTATACACTTTACGTATCCGATAAAAATAAAATGAACAAAGACCATAATTATTCTCAAAATAATTATTTAATACTTGCTTGATGCAAACGTTAAATCGTTTGATGCCCGTTTACATTGAACGCTAATTTTTAGGGCTTAGCGATTTAGCTTAACGTTTATGATTTAAAGCAAATGCGTACAATACAAAAGGTACATTGTGGATTTATCGACGTCGTCAATGACTTGAAAACACAGGGTGTTATACAAAGTGTTAGTACTGTTAGTTTATTAGTACTGTTAGTTATGTAGTTAGTGTTGTTAGTTATAATAGTTAGTACTGCTAATGTGATATGCATGAGATATATTAGGAATAGATATGCATTATCAGTAGACGCGTTTTGTAAGCCCATTAGGGTTTCTTGGTGTATAAAAGAAACCCTAAGGCATAGTTAGAGATATAGATCTAGAAGTCATTTCTCATAGTTAGTATTCATAGTTACAAGGTTATTCTATAACTTTGATTTTGTTCAATATATTGAAAGTTTAGTAAGATCTTGTTTTACTGTTTTTCATTGTTCTTCTTAGTATTACAAACAAGTTTCCTGACATAGTTCTGTAGTATCAGAATCTTAGGTTTCTATTATAGTTGTCTGGGACTATCCAACACAACTAAGCATTTTATCAAGCTAAGTAAGTTTGTTCAAAAGGGATCAAACTTTGGATAAATTTATTGGTTAAAATATTAGAACGCCATATCATGATCACGAACCTTCATCCATTTATATTTCTTTCGGTTGTTTTCGTCGTTATCCTGTGTGCGTTTTCTTTCTTATACTAAGTCACCATTCTTTTAGGTGATACTTAGACCACCACAGTTTTCAAGCCATCCTTGATCTAACTTCAGTAGTTACTACTTCTTTGTTCTCGGTGTGTCGTAGCCTCACCTTTTTCCTTAATGGTTTTTCATTAATTTGTTTTCGGGGTGAGAATACATGCTCGTTTTACCAAGTAAACTCATTGATTTCTACTACATAAGCGTTACATGATTACTTTTACTAAAGCTTTTACTTGCTTACTATATTACTTCTAAAACATATGTGATACATGGTTGTTTACTTATGAACTTATTAAAGCTTGATTTGCTTACTACATGATTTGAGATCATTGAATACCTATATATGAAACCGTGAGTTTTGAACACATTATTTTTTAAAAAGGACACAAGTGTTTTTCAATTGTATGCTATTCCAGATCATATTATTGCCTAAGTACCCGTTTCCATTAAGTCCCCTTTTCAATCATGAACCGTTAGTTGCTATTGTAGTGAACGCGAATGTTGTGGACATCGTTGAGGTGGCGTACAGTCACTAAATCATATATATCCAGTCATAGTTAGCCCCATATATATGTTATATATATATATATATATAGACAAGCATTCATTTGAGAAGGCTAATATTTGTGAGAAGAAAAGAAGAGATCTTAGCCTTTCATTAACCCCTCTTTTTTAGATCTAATGCATTAGATTAAATTAGAATTTGTATTAAACTTTCAAAGAATTTACACTTAAAAAAGCGGAAGGGCTTATATGTAATTTCACATTCAAAATTCATAGGGGTCTATTTGCAATTCTCTCATTTGTTACATTATTCCTAAAAAAAGCCGATTTCTCTCACATTCGTATACAAAAACAAACACAAAAACAGTATGAACACGTACCGTCTCCTTCATCTAACACACCTTATCTTCTCGCAGATTATCAACCATCATCTCCATCATCTTACCATCTTATCTTCTTCTCGCCGGTGACTATGGCGTTGACCATTCAATTTCATCGTTGACAGCGGCGTTGACTTTTTTGATGAAGAATTCATCTATTAATCATTTGAAACGTTGTTCCAATATTGATTTGAATGCCAATAGTGGTAATTATTTTCAATTAAGTACTTTTTACTGGTTTTAGGGTTTTTAATTTTGATTTTTTTATAAATGTTAGATCTTTTCACATGTGAAGATGCTATATGATGTTTTATAACAACTTGTAATTTTCATAAATATCTATCTATTAAGTTAGATGATGTACAATCTATCAGTTATATATGAACTCACCTTTTTCAGGGAAATTTTTCACTTTATTACATTACTTACTTTGCCAATATCTCGATGTACAACATTTCTTGCATAACTAAAGTTAACGGGCTCAAGAAACCTATCTATGGCAATCCTATCTTCATATATGTCAAGCAATCATCATAATATATCAAGTCAATATCATAATATCATATTTACAAAGTACATTATCCCTATAATGTACCATTCACAACGTTATATCAAAACGGGCTCTAAACCCTAATTCCATGAAGGATTAACATCAAAAGTGAATTTACAAGCTACTAAAGCATATGTACAAGCAATATAACATCTCATTTGAAATATAAAAGCTCTCCAAGTCAAAGTACAAGTCCTTAAAAGCATAATGTATAATTCATTTAGCATGATCTCTAAAATAGCCGTTTTACCTCCGTTTTCATTCCAATTAATTCACCACCACTCTTGTGCAAGCTACTACACTCAATGTACAATGTTTAAACCCTAATTATTCTATTCATAAGCTTTCATATCTATTTTTACACTCAAAACCCTAATTTAAAACCCTAAACCTTAAAACCGAGCTAGTTTCTAAACCATGACTTGTTTCTTCATTTTTATCAATTGTAAACCTAAACCAATACTTAAATAAGTTATAATAACATAAATTACAATATTCTCAATCACTTTACATCATCATTTCACCATATTAACAACAATGTATAAGAAATAAAACTAGAAAACCCTAATTGTGCCCTAATTGTGATTTTGACCTGTTTACTCATTTTCTACCCATTTTAACCCAAACCACCTATCAACTTTTGATTATAATCCTTAAAATAAGTCTTAGGATCAGTAACCTAACATTGTTAATCAAATGTACACAAATTACAAGCTAGAAAACTCAACCCGAACCCTTATGAACCCTAAATGAACTCGAAATACAAACCCTTGCAAAATGACCCATTTTAACAATTTTTCTTGCAACCAAGCACCTCCATGACTCACCTCCTTCATACCTAAGTAGCTTACACACCTTCTAAACAAATATCTTCATCATTTATAGTTTAAAAATTGCACATGGCCTTCCTTTTTCTTCTTGTTTAGCCGCGGCATCACATGGGCAAAACAACACACCAAAGCTAGTTTTCTACTTGACCAACACATCTAAAGATCCTCCACATCAACCCCCCCCCCTTTCTAATCTTCCCACATGTACTAACCAGATCACATAGCTTACCTTGGTCACCAAGATCATTTTACCTCTAAATAGCAACCTAAACTCTTCATTTTTCTTTATCCCCCACTTCCTCCTCTATAACCCTTAAATAGAAGCAATATTTTTCTCTAATAGATCCTAACTGATCTTAAGAAGGCTCAATTTCAAAAAGGAAGCAAAAGAAACCAAGAAACGAAGCCCGGGAGTCGTTATTCTAGGCGTACGAAGCCGAAAGTCCCGATTCTGACCCGTTTCCAAGCCATAAGCTCAAGATCAGGTTATCTAAGCTTATGATCTGATTTTATAATCTTATAATCTTCATATGATCCTAAATATACTCTTGTTAAAGTTTCATAACTCAATTCATGCTCATTTTCCATTTTGATCCAAAACCGTACACCCAAAATCATAATTTCGCGTTTTTCTTAAAACTAAATGTTATAATGGTTAAATATTGTTATAATCTATCCTAGCATGCTTAAATAATGTTAAAATAACTACTATATTGATTAATGAAGGAATTTGAACTTAAAACCCGCGCGTTTTCATTATAAAACCTTAATTTGACCCGTTTTACTTCCTATCTTAACGAATCATTAATTTAAACTTGCATTGTGTTAAATCTTCATATTTTAGTTTATTATAACTTATAAATGTCTGTTGAAATGTTAAAATAAGCTTGCATGGCAATTTGGACATGTTTTGTAATTATAATCCATGCAAGGGTATATATCGTATCGGGAGTGAAGACACCATTTTTGACCCCGTCATCATCACCTTTCCATTTTCTTATCTAGATCCGGTGGCATTTTCAACGAAAGTTTCTTGTTCTAAGTATTGCTCTCCCTAAGGACAATTAAATTCAGGGACCGAGTCAAGCTTGCGACTCGGTAAACAAAAACAAGCCTCTTCGTGGGAGTTTACCCCATGCCTATCCTTTTCTATTTTCTTTCTATTTTTAATGTGTTGTGATGTGTTGAGGCTAGCCTCTACCGTTTTTCGTTGTTTGTTGTTTGTTGTGATTTTTGTAGGATTGATCCAACAATTTCTGAAGACTCTCGTGTTCTGTGTTGTGTCCCGGTTCACTCGAGCTTCCTATCCTTTGTTTGAAATTAGTTTGGGGAGATCCGATATCCTTTCATCTTATCGATTCACGTTTATCTTTGCATAATTCATAAACGGCTTAGATTTTCGTAGAACCCGACCTTAAACATTGAGGACAATGTTTCGTTTTAGTTTGGGGAGGGAATCTATCGATTTGATGTTGCCTGCTTATTGTTTTGTTCTCACGTACCCGTTTTCCCGCAAAAATAGCAAAAATTTTAAATTTTTAAGTTTTTATTTGTAGGAAAAAAATAAAAATATATTAGTAGTTGAAAAAAAAATAAAAAAATAATAATAATAAGTGTTAAGACACGAATGTAGGTTTTCCGTTGGTGAGAATAAGAAGTAATTTTTGACCCGATCGAACGTGTAGAGTTCTAGCTTTCTCCCTTAACAATTAATGATGATAGTTTGTGCTAGTCTCATGTAGACTTTAAACATGCTAGACTTGAAATCATTAGTAAATGAAGACTTGTGCTAATCTCAAGTAGATTTTAAATATGCCGAGTTGGATTTTATATAGGCTAAGTATTTGCGAATTTCTTTATTAGAGGTTTTAAATTGCAAAGAATAAGAGATGATAGTGTTGATTACGAATTAGGATGCTAAACAAGGTTTATTTGGAAAACTTAAAGGCTTATAAGAATAACTTGTGGTTTTTCTTCCCCGAAGTTCTTAAAATGATTAATTATACGTGTTCTCTTTAATTTTTACAAATTAGAGTTTTACTCTTAAAAGTCTAATCAACATATTTAGAGAAAAAGCTTTATCGATGATAATAGCTAATCATTTGTAAATAAGAATTTTAGTTCAAGTTTATACTTTGGTTTTCTAAAACGAAATTTTTCTATTTGCAAAAATAATGTGTTGAATTAAAAAAAATAAATGTAGTTGGTGAATAAAAAGGATGCAAGTTATAAATCCTTAGTGTTAATAATTAATATACAAACTCCATCGCAATAAAGTACATGGGCATTTGTCGGTTCGCTCCCGATGTGACATCGAAAGAAAGGGTGGAGGATGTATATTTAGGGTTGGTATCATAATAAGTACACGAGCTCTTGTCGGAGGCGTGGCCGATGTGTCGTCGAAAGAAAAGTGATACCGGTTCCTAGCCTAATAATGTAAATTATAACACCCTGTGTTTTCAAGTCATTGACGACGTCGATAAATCCACAATGTACCTTTTGTATTGTACGCGTTTGCTTTAAATCGTAAATATTAAGCTAAATCGCGTAAGCTAAAAATTAGCGTTCAATGTAAACGGGCATCAATCAATTAAATGTTTACATCAAGCAAGGGTTATATAATTATTTTGAGAATAATTATTAACTTTGTTCATTTTATTTTTATCGAATACGTAAAGTGTATACGTTTCGCGATAAATTGCGTTTAGGCACTCCCGGAACCACGAAAACTTTTCTACGCTTCAACAAATACCCACTTTTATACCCAATACATAAAAGTTACTAAAATATATCATATATATCTCTTATATGCCGAAATTCTTGCCAATTGTACAAGTAACATATCAAAACTCTTCCATGTTGGTCAAATGAACACCATGCCTCATTAAACAAAAATTAAAACCACGACATACTTCATTAATACTACACCTTACCTAGTCATTCTTGTCTCTTTGACTTGGACCAAGACCAAGACCATCCCTACACCATACCTTGTCTCCTTTACTAGTTCCTTTCTATATATATACCATGCATTCATAAGTGTAAATGTCATAAACTCTTTACACTTAACAATTCATTTTCTTCCTCTTTTTCTCTCCTAAGGGTCACGGCTCACTAAGCCATCCCAAGCAATCCATACAAAATTTATATAACCCATTTACATACACTCTCATATCATATCTAAGATACCTCAAAGTATTTTGAAGCATTGATTAATTATTTACAAGTGTTGAAGCAAGAAATCAAGAAAGGAAAGATTAGGGTTTTCTAAATCTAATCAAGGGTTTCATCTTGCAAGCTTTGGTTTTAAGGCTAAACACGGGTTTAGCATTTGTTTCTCATTATCATCATACATCATAAGGTCTATTTTAAACCTTTATGCTTTCATTTTATGAGTTTTTATGTTTATGATGTGCTATATAGTGAAATCACCATTAGGAATACTTTTGAACATGAAAAATATAATTTTTCCTCGGTGAATATGATTTTTACACTTTTCATACATAATATGATGGTGGTAAATATCAAAAATAAATGATATATAAGTCTTGTAAGCAATCTCGGTTAAGCATAAACAGTTCATAATAAAAACTTGATAATTAAAAATTTAATTTAGAAAGTTTATATTTCATGTAAAGTAACAACTTGTGATCTTGATGATCTTGGACAAATATGAACTTATGGACATTATTATATGTATAACATATGATATATATAATTATAAAAGACTTGTGGTAAAATTGTTAGGTTTGAAAAGTATAAAAAACATATTTATATAATAAATTTATAAAAGATCATTTTGGTACAGATGGTTTCGATTCCAAACAGGGGATTTTATTTTTTATAAAATAATACATAATCACACGATTCGAAAAGGTAAGAAAAACTTGTAAACGGATTAATAACGAAAAAGTTACGTTAAAACGAGATATATACGTTAAATAAACGGAGTTTAAAAATGACTATTATAAACTTATACCAAACAGCTAGTTTTGAATTTTTAATAAATAATACATATTATTTAGGATTCCAAAATGATAAGAATCGTAATTTTTCAATTAATAACGAATGAGTTATGAATTTCGCGAGTTTACAACAATTAAAACTTTTATAAAACTATTTTTATAAAAGTTACTATTCATGACAGAAAGTTATATTTTTGTAAACCTCATAAAATTATAGAACTTTCAAAAACGAGAACGTCCTCGAAAGAATCGTTAAAAACGGAGCTATAACGAATAAAATACGACATTTACGGGTTTTACGACGACAAATACGAATTATATAAAGCACACGTCTGATGTGAACAGTAAAAGTTACTGTTCACCAGAGGGTCAAAATATTGAAAATGTCAAATTATGATAACTCGTCCTAATACGAAAAGATGGGCATAAGAAACGCGAGAATCGGGCTTAAAACGCAAAAGTTATGCTAGTTTTACTAAAACGGTAATTATAAACGTTTTAACTTATTAAACACAATTTTTCCAAAACCATTAGTTGGTGATTGAGCTATATAGAATATTATGTGGTTATCAAAGTACTATATTACTAGGGAGTTTCATAATGAGGCCTCTTCGGATGGCGTTTCGACGAGTTGTTGGATTTACGATTTAAAGTGTCCTAACTCCTCGAACGTCATGTCATGACCTCTTAAATTATGATAGCCCGAACGATTAAGTACATGCAACAACTAAAAGATTATATTCAATACTCGGTACTTATAACGACTTATGAAATTTTAAGGTTGCATTCGATCTTTTACGTGACGCTTTATCTGCGATATTTGGATTATCCTGAACTCAAGGTGAGTTCATAGCCCCATGTTTTACATGATTTGTTTTATAAGTTTTGGGGTGAGAACATGTTTGTTTACAAATGCATTTATAGGTTGATTACAAATTGAATTTATGCACTTCTATTACTTGTCATGCGATGAGGAATACAATACTTGGTTTACTTTTTTGGATGTAAACACATACTTGACATTTTAAGAATTAATTACGGATAGCTTAGTTACATGAACTGTAAATCACTTGGAGGGGTGAGCGCGAATGTTTTATAAAAATAGGATCTATGGGGATTGACAACCCCCGTTCGGGTGATTATCTCTCACTATTTCGAGATCGAACTAACGAACGTTATATCATGTCGAATTACGACTGGATTGGTATCTACAGGGCCAACACTGAATACTAATGAATTCTTACCGTGCCTTGGAATATAAAGTGCACTTAAAAAAGGGTTCCTACGTCGGCAAGTTTCCATGAACTTAGAGTAATCGTAATCATTTCTCTTACATACTTGAAACTAATTGGGATATTGTGCTCATTATAATATCTACTTGAAGCATTTTTGGATATTGTGTTCATTATAATATCTACTTGAAACATTTTGGGATATCATGTTCATTACAATATATACTTGAAACTTTTTAGGATTTTATATAAGGAAACCTATATAGTTCGGTTATGTGTTGCATGACTGGTATGGCAAACTTGTAACACGGTAGACCTATATATATAGTTTTGGGATTTACAATTATACTTACGAAAACCTATGAACTCACCAACTTTATGTTGACCCTTTTAAGCATGTTTTTCTCAGGTGAAATAGATGCTTGGCCTATTTGAGGAAAATGGGAGTCCAAACTTTTCAAGAATACTTTTCAAACGACACTTAGAGGTCGTTCTCTCATGACTTGTGCAATGGTATTATGAAGTAACGCTCCCGGAAACATATTCCGCTGCGACCCAATTTTGGGGGTGTTACAGATTGGTAATCAGAGCCAAGGTTATAGAGAACTAGGTTGCGTATCTTACCTAGACTATGACCACTTTTAACGATCACATTTTCAGAAGTTTTTACGGGACATACAAGATAACATGCAATAATGATAACTATATGAAGTTAGATGAACGTAAAAAGGTACGGAGTATTGTCTCTCGTTCCGAGTACTTTTAATTAACAGGTCGAGACGTCTAACAATTCATGACTTGAATCTCAACATTTCCTTGTTTAATGAGTATGCGAATTGAGCCATGACAGGTTGTTACACAACTCGAGGTGCTTGATAAATTCCCCCGAGGATGGTTAGGACTCGTGAGGCATTATGTGAAACAATTACGCGTAATTATAGTGGTAAGACCACTATAGGAATATTTGTCTGATATGTGCAGACACACTACTTGCTTACTGCGAACGTGACATAATTAATATATATATAAATGTATAAGTATAATATATACGTTTACCATACCTGTGAATTCTACAAATATTTATATAAGGTGATTTATATAAAACCTGGGGGGGCATTCCTTTAGGCAAGTAGTAACTATAAGCTCATAGTTTCTAAATATACCTAAACATAAAAGTATCAAATATGATATCTTACCATCAACCAAATAATGCCATGAAAGTGCAGTGGGGGGGGGTGGAAAAATCATTCATATTGACCATAACATGCTTCACAACACTCTATTTTCGGGAGCATGACTTTTGAGAATTAAACTAATCTTACATTTTTGGGATTTTGAAGGAAATGGCACCAAAAAGAGCCACAAGGTCAACACCAGTTACAGAAAATCCTACCACCACCACTGTCACCAATGCCCAACTTCAGGCAATGATTGACCAAGGTGTTACTGCTGCACTGACAGCACGTGATGCAAACAGGAATGGCGATGACAGCCAACCGGGAACAGGTGCCAGAAGGACCGAACGCGTTACTCGAGAATGCACTTACCAAGACTTCATGAAGTGCCAACCTCTGTATTTCAAAGGCACTGAGGGAGTGGTCGAACTAACCCAATGGTTTGAAAGGATGGAGACTGTATTCCGCATAAGCAACTGCTCTGTGGAAAATCAGATCAAGTTCTCCACTTGTACTCTTTTGGCAGGAGCTCTGACGTGGTGGAATTCCCACGTTAGAATTGTTGGTCATGATGTTGCGTATGCAATGACTTGGATAGATCTGAGAAAGAAAATGACTGACAAGTACTGTCCGAGGAACGAGATAAAGAAGCTCGAGACTGAGTTGTGGAATTTGAAAGTAAAAGGTACCGATGTGACAGGGTACAACCAACGTTTCCAGGAACTAGCACTGTTGTGTGTTAGAATGTTTCCTGAGGAGTCTGACAAGGTTGAAAGGTATGTCGGTGGTTTGCCCGATATGATTCACGGAAGTGTTGTGGCGTCAAAACCAAAAACCATGCAGGAAGCTACTGAAATGGCAACAGAGTTGTTGATAAAGAAACTCACACTTTGCGAACGTCAAGCTGAGAACAGAGTCAACTGACAACAAACCACCAAGCTCAACAACAACTCCAAGAGGCAGAATGTGGTCCAAGCTTACGCCGCTGGGACTGGTGAAAGAAAAGAGTATGCTGGAACTCTACCACTATGCAACAAGTGCAAGTTTCACCACAATGGCCCATGCACTGTAAAATGCGCAAACTGCAAGAGGGTCGGTCATTTGACCCGAGACTGTTGGAGTTCTGCTGCTACTAATAATCAAAGAACCCTCACTGTTATGAATTGGGAACCAAGGGCACTACAAGAGTGATTGCCCACAATTAAAGAACCGAAACATTGAAAACCAAGCTGAAGGAACTGGAACACATGAGAATTGGTGCTGGCCTTATGAGGAGGAGAAGACCGATCAAGACCCTAACAACATTGAAGACTGAATCGAAGCTTTAAAAGAGAAAGTTGTCTCGCTTGCCTAATAAATCCTAAGTTGAACTATTCTTAGACTTTACTCCCCCTTAGGATTCCTCGAAGTATTTCTCTAAATTTCCGTTGTACGAACAATTTTCAAATTACCTATCAAATCAATGTGTTGTAGAAAATTTCGTCAACTTAACTTAACTTTCTTACTTTGAAAGTCAATTATAACACTAATTTTTGATGAAAATAGTACGTCATCGTTAGTCCACAAATATACATAGCCTGATCAACAATGTATAATTCATGAAGGACCATCCATGCTGAGAGTGTCACCTTAAAACTGCTTGTGTATTTTTTCGAGAAAACAATTTTTCTTAATTAATATCAAGTTTTTGTGTACGTATTCATAAAACAAATCCTATCACGAGAACCAAACTAATAATCCTATAACTAAGTAAATCTACCACATCTTACACTGAAGATCGACATCAAATCCTAAGCAAGAAAGCCAAGACACATCACCAACTAGTCGCCTAGGACAAATCCACCTATTAACATTAATCCGTCTAAGGAGTTACGCCGAAGTGAGACTAAGCTAGTGAAATTTCAAGTTGCCACTGATTATGCTTAAGGTATCACCTTAGAAAGAAGAAGTACGCTTTGGCAAACGGGGGAAGCTAAACCCCAGGTAGATTAGACCATCCAAGGTGATGGAAAAGGTTGGATCTGTTGCTTACAAAGCTTGAGTTTCCTCAAGAGCTGAGCAAGGTTCACAATATGTTTCACGTATCCAACTTGAAGAAGTGCTACGCCGATGAACCATTAGCCGTTTTGTTGGATGGACTTCATCTTGATGACAAGCTTCATTTTGTTGAGGAACCATTAGAAATAGTGGGCCGTGAAGTTAAACGGTTGAAGCGAAGTCGGATCCCATTAGTCAAGGTTCGATGGAACTCCAAGAGAGGTCCTGAGTTCACATGGGAACGTGAAGACCAATTCAAGAAGAAATATCCACACCTCTTCACCAAGACCACACCGTCGTCAAGTGCTGCATCATGAGCCTTGAGGACAAGGCTCGTTTAACGGGGGAAGTCTATAACACCCTGTGTTTTCAAGTCATTGACGACGTCGATAAATCCACAATGTACCTTTTGTATTGTACGCGTTTGCTTTAAATCGTAAATATTAAGCTAAATCGCGTAAGCTAAAAATTAGCGTTCAATGTAAACGGCATCAATCCAATTAAATGGTTACATCAAGCAAGGGTTTATAATTTATTTGAGAATAATTTATTAACTACGTTCATTTTTATTTTTTATCGAATACTAAAGGTAATACTCGTTTCGCGATAAATTGCGTTTAGGCACTCCCGGAACCACAAAAACTTTTCTACGCTTCAACAAATACCCACTTTTATACCCAATACATAAAAGTTGCAAAATATATCATCTATATCTTATGTTTTGCCGAAATTCTTGCCAATTGTACAAGTAATATATCAAAACTCTTCCATGTTGGTCAAATGAACACCATGCCTCATTAAACCACACCATACTTCATTAATACTACACCTTACCTAGTCATTCTTGTCTCTTTGACTTGGACCAAGACCAAGACCATCCCTACACCATACCTTGTCTCCTTTACTAGTTCCTTTCTATATATATATACCATGCATTCATAAGTGTAAATGTCATAAACTCTTTACACTTAACAATTCATTTTCTTCCTCTTTTCTCTCCTAAGGGTCACGGCTCACTAAGCCATCCCAAGCAACCCATACAAAATTTATATAACCCATTTACATACACTCTCATATCATATCTAAGATACCTCAAAGTATTTTGAAGCCTTGATTAATTATTTACAAGTGTTGAAGCAAGAAATCAAGAAAGGAAAGATTAGGGTTTTCTAAATCTAATCAAGGGTTTCATCTTGCAAGCTTTGGTTTTAAGGCTAAACACGGGTTTAGCATTTGTTTCTCATTATCATCATACATCATAAGGTCTATTTTAAACCTTTATGCTTTCATTTTATGAGTTTTTATGTTTATGATGTGCTATATAGTGAAATCACCATTAGGAATACTTTTGAACATGAAAAATATAATTTTTCTCGTGATTATGATTTTGTACACTTTCTTACATATTATGATGTTGGTAATATCATAAAATAAATGATATATAAGTCTTGTACAATCTCGGTTTAAGCATAAAGTTCAATAAAAACTTGAAAATAAAAGTAATTTAGAAAGTTTATGATTCATGTAAAAGTTTAAACAACTTAGTGATCTTGATGATCTTGGACAATATGAACTTATGGTACATTATTAATATGTAAAACATATGATATATATAATTATAAAAGACCTTGTGTAAATTGTGAGGTTGAAACGATATAAAACATATTATATAAATAAATATTATAAAAGAATCATTTGGGACAGTATGTTTTTTTCGAATTCCCATACAGGGGAATTTTATGTTTTTAATAAAATAATACATAATCACGACGATTCCGAAAAAGGAAGAAACCTTGTTAAACCGGATTAATAACGAAAAAATTACGTTAAAAACGATTAAAACGTTAATTAAACGAGTTTATAAAATGACTTTTATAAAGCTTATAATCAAATCAGCTATTTGAAATTTTAATAAATAATACAAATTTTTATAAGATTCCCAAAATGATAAGAATCGTAATTTTTGCAATAATAACGAATGAGTTATGAATTTCCGAGTTTACGACAATTAAAAACTTTTATAAAAACTATTTTGTAAAAGTTACTATTCATGACATAAAGTTTATTTTTTAACCTCCTAAAATTTATAAACCTTTCAAAAACGAGACGTCCTCGAAAGAATCGTTAAAAACGGAGCTATAACGAATAAAATAGACATTTAACGGGTTTTACGACGACAAATAACGATTAATATAAAAGCACATGTCCCTGGGAATGTGAACAGTAAAAGTACTGTTCACCAGAGGGTCAAAATAAGAAAATGACAAATAATGATAACTCGTCCCTAATACGAAAAACGAGGCATAAGAAACGCGAGAATCCGGGCCTTAAAACGCAAATAGTTTATGCTATTTTACTAAAACGGTATTAGAAACGTTTTTAACCTATTAAACCCAATTTTTCCAAAACCAATAGTTGGTGATTGAGCTATATAGAAATTATGTGGTTATCAAAGTTACGATATTACTAGGGAAGTTTCATAATGAGGCCTCTGTCGGATGGCGTATCGACGAATTGTTGGATTTCCGCTTTTAAAGTGACCTAACTCCTCGAACGTCATGTCATGACCCTCTTAAATTTTGATAGCCCGAACGATAGTACTAATGCAACAACTAAAGATTATAATTCAAGAACTCGGTACTTATAACGACCTATGATAGATTTAGGTTGCATTCGATCTTTACGTGACGCTTTTATCTGCGATATTTGGATTATCTGAACTCAAGGTGAGTTCATAGCCCCACGTTTTACATGATTTGTTTTTATAAGTTTTGGGGTGAGAACATGCTTGTTTAAAAATGCATTTACATGGTTGATTACAAATTGAATTATGCACTTCTTTACTTGTCATGCGAGAGATTACAATACTTTGGTTTACTTTTTGGATTAAAACACATACTTACTTTAAGAATAAATACGGAATTAGCTTAGGTTTTCATGAACTAATCACTTGGAGGGTGAGCGCGAATGTTAAAAATAGTCTATTGGGCTTGACAACCCCCGTTCGGGTGATTAGCTCTCACCTAGTACGAGATCGAAACTACGAACGTTATATCATGTCGATTAACGACTGGATTGTGTCTACAGGCCCAACACTGAATACTAATGAATTCTTTACCGTGCCTTGATAAAGTGGTCTACGTATAAGTCTACGTCGCAGTTTACCATGGAACGTAGAGTAATCGTAATCATTTCTCTTTACATACTTGAAACTACATTGGGATATTATGCGCATTAAAATATCTACTTGAAGCATTTTTGGATATTGTGGTTCATTATATATCTACTTGAAAACATTATGGGAATATCATTTCATTACAATAATACCTTGAAACTTTTAGGATGTTATATAAGGAACCTATATATGGTCGGTTTTAATGTGTTGCAGATGTCTGTATGGGCGAAACTTGTAACACGGTAAACCTATATATATATGTGTTTTTGGGATTTAACCATTATACTTACAGAAAACACTATGAACCACAACTTTATGATTACCCTTTTAAGCATGTTTTTCTCATCTGAAATAGATGCTAGGCCTATTTGAGGGAAAATAGGAGTCCAAACTTTTCAAAATACTTTTCAAACGAACATAGAGTCGATCCTCATGACTTGTGTCAATGGAATTTATGAAGTAACGCTCCCGGAAACACATTCCGCTGCGACCCAATTTTGGGGGTGTTACATAAATAGTAATAATAATGTTGCAAGTTAGAAAATAAATAGTAAAAGTTTCATTCTCTAAAACCAAGGTATTCTTTTGAACTAACGTTTGCAAAAGTCTACAAGGCTTTTTCATCGGAAGTTCATGAGTCTCGATTATTATTCTCCGGATGGGGTGTCAAAAGCCTTAGCACTTACCCGATGACGGTGGGATGCTAGAGAAGAAAGTCATTCATGGGACAAGTGAACCAACAATGTCTTAGCTAAGGAGGTTTTTGTTTGCTTTGAGTTGTGATCTTACTAAGTGATTAACATATTAGCCCAAAAGGCCCATGTGTAAAGCTTGGTCGGATTTCAACTATCTAAATATGTGGATTTAATGGTTTAAATTAATTTGAGCACACACACTTAAATATATGATTTATGTCGGGAAGAGAAATTCACAAGTTGTAATTATAAGTAGTCTTAGTATCTTAGCTCGTACTTAACAGTGATCTTATTTTTAAGCTTAGTATGGGAAAAGTAAAAAATCGAAAATGATGAAAATACTACAGATCCTTTAGCAAGTAATACTATAAGCTCATTTTCTAATTTACCCTAAACATTAATTATCAAATAAAAACTTACCATCACCCATTAATGCCATGAGCGCCACATTCAGATTGACCATACATCTCTCACAACACTCTTTTCGGAGCATGACTTTTGAAAATTATACTAATCTTACAATCTTGGATTTTGAAGGAGAAATGGCACCAAAAAGAGCCACAAGTCAATCACCAGTTACAAAAATCCTACCACCACCACGTCACCAATGCCTAAATTTCAGCGATGATTGAAACGCAAGGTTTACTGCTGTACTGACAGCTATCTAGGCATAACAGGAATTGGCGATGACAACACTACTACTTCGGAACAAGGGCCCAAAGGACCTGAACGTAACTCGAGAATGCACTTACCACGACTTCATGAAGTGACAACCTCGTATTTCAAAGGCACTGAGAGTGTCGAACTAACACCGAATGGTTTGAAAGGATGGAGACGTATTCCATAGCAACTGCTCGTGGAAAACAGATCAGTTTCTCCACTTGAATTGTCTGGATTTTGCGTATGCATTACTTGGATAGATCTGAAAAGAAAATACTGACAAATACTGTCGAGGAACGAGATAAAGAAACTTAGACTATTTGTGGAATTTGAAAGTTAAAAGTACCGATGTGACAGGGTACAACCTAAACGTTTCAAACTAGCACTGTTGTATGTTAGAATGTTTCCTGAGGAGTCTGAAACAAGTTGAAGTATGTCGTGGTTGCCCATAAGATCACGAAGTGTTGTGGCGTCAAAACCAAAAACCATCAGAAGCTAACTGAAAATGGCAACAGAGTGGAGGATAAAGAAAAATCAGCAATTTTTGCTAACACAAGCTGAGAACAAGAGGAAACTGACAACAACCACCAAGCTCAACAACAACTTCCCAAAGGCAAATGGTGGTCCAAGCCTTACCCGCTGTGACTGGTGAAAGAAAAGAGTATGCTGAACTCTAAAACCGCTGTAGCAACAAGTGCAAGTTTCAACCATAATGCCCTGGCACTATAAATTCAAACTGCAAGAGGGTCGGCATTTGACCCGAACTGTGGATTCTGCTCTACTAATAATCAAAGAACCTCACTTGTATGAATGTGGAAACCAAGGGCACTAACAAGAGTGATTGACGTAAAATTAAATACCGAAAACCATGGAAACCAAGCTAAGGTACTGGAACACATGGAATGAGGCTTCCTTAGAGGAGAGAAACCGATCAATGACCCGAACAACAATGAAGACAACCGAAACATAAAAGAGAAAAGTGTCTCCTTTGCCTAATATAGCCTAAGTTGGAACTATCGTAGACTTGTACCTCTTTAGGATCCTCGTTGTATTTCTCTTAAATTCCGTTTTACGAACAATTTTCAAATTACCATCAAATCAATGTGTTGTTAAATTTTCGTCAACCCTTATAACTTTAAATTTCTACTTTGAAAGTCAAATAATAACACTAGGTTGACGAAAGAGAACATCCAACGTGAGCCCTCATATAATACAGACCTGGATCAACTATTTAATTCAGAAAGGACCATGCCATGCGGAGAGTAGTCACCTATAAAACTGCTCAGTCGAGACAAACATTTTCTATTTAGTATCACGTTTTGTGTACGTATTCATAAAACATACTTTCCGGAACCTAACTAATAATCCTGATAACTAAGTTAACTCTTACACCATCTACAACTGAAGTCACATCAAATCCTAAGCCAAGCAAGCCGAGACACATCACTAGCGCCTAGACTAGCCACGATAAACTTACTCGCTAAAGGATTTACCCATGTGAGACCGTAAGCTAGTAGAATTTCAAGTTGTCCACCGATTAATGCTTAAGGACACATTATTAAATGGAGAAGGACGCTTGGCAAAGCGGGAAGCAAAACCCCAGTATGTTAGACCATCCAGTGATGAAAAGGTTGGATCCGTTGCTTCTAAAGCTTGATTTCCTCAAAGCTAGCAAGGTTCACAATAACGTTACACGTATCGCAACTAAGAAGTACTATGCCAACAACCGTTAGCCGATCCGTTAGATAGACTCAGTTGATGACAAGCTTCATTGTGTCGAGGAACCGATAGAATCATAACCTGAAGTCAATCGTGAAGCGAAGTCGGATGCCCATTAGTCCAAAGTTCGATGGAACCCAAAGTAGTTCCTGAGTTTCACATGGGAACGTGAAGACCAATTCAAGAGAAGGATACATACCTCTTCACCAAGACCACACCGTCGTCAATGCTGCATCATATGCCTGAGATAAAGGCTCGTCGAACGGGAATTCTAAACACCCCTTTTTTCAAGTCATTGACGACTCGCTAAATCCACAATGTACTTTTGTATTGTACCGTTTCTTTAAATCGATAAATTTAAGCTAAATCGCGCTAACTAAAAATCAGCGTCAATATAAACGGCATCAAGCAATTAAATGTTTAGCATCAACAAGTATAAGTAATTATATTGAGGATAATTATTAACTTGTCATTTTATTTTATCGTGGCTACGTATATGTATACGTTTCGCGATAAATCGTGTAGGCACTCGAACACACCAAAAACTTTCTAACGCTGCAACAAATACCCACATTTAACCCAATACACAAAGTTTCATAAAGATATCATGTATACACTCTTAAACCGAAATTCTGCAATTATATACAAAATATACAGAAACGGAAAGAAAACTCTTCCTTATGGGTCAACATTACACCATACCTCTTTATTACTTAGCCATACCTTGTCTAAATGACTAAAGGCCATCCCTAAGACCAAAGACCCATCCCTATGACCATAACATGTTCCCTTGACTAGTTTTACTACTTATATACATACATTGCATAAGAAAGATAACACTTACATGCATTAACACTTTGTAAAAATCAAGCAAACCTCCCTTTTGCTCTATACTAGGCCACGGCATCAAACAAGGTCCCAACACAATCCATATCAATTTTTATACAACCCATACACTTCTATACACATCTATCCTAAGACATTCTAAGGTATTTCCAACCATTGAATCACCATTTCCAAGTATTACGCAAGAAAAAGAAAGTTAGGGTTTTTATTAAGTAAACAAGGGTTTTCTTAAGTGCAAGCTTGGGTTTTGAGTCTAAACACGGGTTTAGCATTCATTTCTCATCTCATACATCATCCCCTTATGGTCTTCTAAATTCCTTTATACTTTTAGTATCAATATGTTATGTGTTATATTTTTATATAGGCTAATCACCACTAAAGTTTAAATATGTTAAAAAGTTAACACTTCTGTTTATAATTTTATCACTTATTCTTATCAGATGATATATATCATAGAAATAATGGAGCATAATATGATAACATGTTGTTAAGTATAAACATGTTTTAGTTATATATTAGGGTTTATAAAAAGTTAAGATAACAAACGTTTTATAAAAGCAATACACTTGATAATAAAATTTTTATTTCGTGTTTCATACAGTAGTAGAGCAAAAAATATAATCATACACTCATGACGATTCCCAAATGAAAAAAAACTCGAAAAAAAAACCGATTTATAACGAAAAAGATACGTAATTACGATTTACACAAAATACTTTATAAACACAATGTTTATAAAAACACTCTAACAATTCATATAAACTTCATTTTTAAAACATCAAAAATATGATATAACTTTTAATTACGAGAATCGTACTCAAAGAATCGTTAAAAACGAAGCCTATAACGAATAAATACGACATTTACGGTTTTACGGACATCAAAAACGATTTAAATAAAAGTCATAACTGGTTGAACAGAAAAGTACTGTTCCACCAGAGGGTCAAAAAAGAAAATGTCAAATATGAGAAACTCGTCCTAATACGAAAGATGGCATACAAGAAACGGTAAAATCTGCTTAAAACGTAAAAGTTAAATGCTAGTTTTTACTAAACATTAATTATAAACGTTTATACTATAAACAAAATTTTAACCAAAACCATTAGTGGTGATTGAGCTATATAAATATTATGTGGTTATCAAAGTACTATATTACTAGGATTTCATAATAGGCCTCGTTCGATGGCGATCGACAGTTTTGATTTACGATTTTAAAGTGTCCTAACTCCTCGAACGTCATGACCTTCTTTTAATTACGATACCCGAACGATAGTACATGTAACAACTTTAAGATTATATTCAAGTACCGTACTTATACGACCATTAAAATTTAGGTTGCATCATCTTTAACGTGACGCTTATCAGCGATATTTGGATTATCCGAACTCAAGTGATTTCAAGCCCCACGTTTTACAGGGATTGGTTTTATAAGTTTGGGGTGAGAACATGCTTGTTTATAAATCATTTACTTGGTTCTACAAATTGAATTATGCACTTCGTGAGTTCTTTAACTTGTCATACGATAGGATACAATTACTGTTACTTTTTTGGACGAACCCATACTTGAACTTTAAGAATATTTACGGATTACGTAGTTTCAGGAACTTAAGCACTTGAGGTGGGAGCGCGAATGTATAAAATAGTTCTATTGGGATTGACAACCCCCGTGCGGGTGATTAGCTCTCACTATTCGATATTGAACAACGAACGGTATATCATAGTCGGATACGACTGATGGTGGCTACAGGGCCAACACTGAATTACTATGGAATTTTACCCGATGTAGCCTTGAAATAAAGTGGCATACTTATAAGTCCTAACGTCGCAGTTTCCATGAACTTAGAGTAATCGTAATCTGTTATCCTACATACTTGTCACTATTTGGATATTGTGCTGCATTATAATAGTCTACTTAAAACCTTATTGATATTTTCTCATTAAATATCATACTTGAAACATGTTTGGATATTGTGTTCATTATAATATCTACTTGAAACAGTTTGGATATCTGGTTCCATTACAATATATACTTGAATAACTTTTTAGGATTTTATATCAAGGAAACTATATATTGTCGTTTATTGTTGTAAGTCTTGTATGGCGAAACTTGTAACACAGAGACCTAGATAGAGTTTTGGATTTACAATTATATTTAACAAAACCTATGAACTCACAAATAATTAAAAAAATCTTTGAAAATGGGAATTCGGGTGTTTTATAACTTGTGATCTCTTAGCTCTCTCAATAAAAATCTTTGCTACTTCTCAAAGGTTTAGTTTGGGGAAGTTTTGAGATATTTGGTTATAAAGCATGTAATATTTGTAACACCCCCAAAATTTCAACAACGCAGCGGAATACCACTTGGGGTGCTACTTCATAATACACAGCGCTAGATACAAGAGAACGACCTCTAAATGTGTCGTTTGTAAAACAATCTCGTTGATTTTCTGAAATCAAAATAATAGTTGTCCCATAATTGCATCACAATGAAAAGCTTGAAAGCGACACAACGAGATTTGATCATTTGTAGAAATCCAATTATGAAATCTTGTCAATTTAGACTCCAATGCACATCAGATAGTCCAAGCATCTAATTCACCTGAGAAAAACATGCTTAAAAACGTCAACATAAAGTTGGTGAGTTCATAGGTTAGTTTAGATATGAATAATAACCCAAAGGTTTCCAAAGTATATATGACCATTTAATTCCTTAAATGTCCTTTCAAAATATATATATGATTTCTAAAATCAACAGTTGCAAAACATGCCAGACCATTTAAATATCCAAATAGTCGCCAAAACGTATAACATAGGACCACAAGATTTTCCCCGTGATAAAGCAAACTGCAACTATCACAAACATATAAACTTCCTGTGATGAAACAAAAAATGCAAACATCACGAAACCCTGATTACGTTTCCTAAGCTCATGACACTGAAGCTCGACGATCTTTCTTGCAATAATATATATTGCAATTTCTGCCCCGATTAGATGTCTAACCCGAAACATCTCCAAATTCGACATGCTATAACGTTCGTTCTCGGTGATAGCTAGTCACCCGAACGGGGAGGTCGTTTCCCAAATAGATCTATTTGTAACATTCGCGCTCACATAATGTAATTCACAACTACATCTATGCAATTGACAGTTCATGATAAAGGGGCTCAACTTGGGTTATCGCTACTTAGGCAACACGTAATCATAATATAAAATTGATCCACTTGTGTCCATTTATAAAACGATGCATATTTTCATCCCAAAAATATATATATAACTGATAAGTGCTTAATTACACATATCTTTTACCTCTAAAAACGAGCTTAAATGACCAAAAACAGACAAAAACTG